>JAMKCH010005221.1:0-46244 GCA_023653785.1 Ophioderma brevispina | reverse complement strand
CCCCCCCCCCCTAATGCAGATCGTTTGAGATCATGTTATAGTCAAGCTGCGATTGATTGGTTGATTATTTTAAAGAAATATCAAATTCGTAATGTAATTTAGTAGTTAGCCGAATTCTTCGCGTGTAGATTACCAAATTCACGATCTTTTTGTGCCAGTTTACTGTCTGTTTCCTATCTTACATCTATTTTGTCCTCCAAGGTTGATATATAGTACTCCAGAAGGTCTTGAGAACCATAGCAAACAGTTTTTACTCGAGGCAATCCAGATAATGGAGAAATAACAGTTTTAAAGTGTTTGATTTTACTCCCGAAAGCCCACCATTTTATGGCGCTTTGCAAGTTCGTGAAGTAGAGTTATAGAAAAATTGTGGATTCTCGAGAAATGTGTTGTAATTTTCGTAAATGTTGGGTTCTATGGAAAGTAATGCCTGTGAAGTTGTAAATTTGATGTAGATGCGAATAAATGCCACATTTGTTTTATTTGTTAACGTTTAGAATTAACTTTAAAGATGTAGAATCTCTAAAAATATTGTAGCTTGTCTTTTTCACGTATAGGAAACATTTGTTTTCTTTGATCGATCAGCTGATTACTAATTAGCATATTTGTGTTGAAAGTTTTTAACTACTTATTTATCCAGGTAGACAAGGCTGAGTATTATTAATCTTTCCATGGGATGGCCAGCGCACACAAGTGTTGAAAAAAAAACCCATATGCGATTGGCCGGGCATCGAACCGCGTGACCTCCGTATATAGTGACGGCGCTCTAACAACTGAGCCACAAGACTGGTTGGTAGAAGAACGATAGGATATCATCTATAGGTTTTGTTAGGTCGAGAGGTGTCCATCGCTTTCCTAGCGGATAGCATCATAACGGTATAGTTACATATACAATTTATATTGTTTTGAAGTTTTAACTACTTAGTTCGCCAGTAGACAAGGATGGGCATTTATTACTCGTTCCCTGGGAGATGGCCAGCGAACACAAGTGTTGAAAAAACCCATATGCGATTGGCCAGATTCGAACCGGCGACCTCCGTATTACTAGTGACGGCGGCTCTAACCCACTGAGTCCACAAACTGGTTGAGAAGAACATAGATAGCATCATCTGTAGGTGTTAGGTCGAGAGTTATCCAATCGCTTTCCTAGCGGAATAGCATCAGAACGGTAATATTTACAATTTATATTTGTTTTGAAGTTTTAACTACTTAGTTCCCCAGGTAGACGAAGGTAGGGTATGTATTAATCTTTCCCTGAGATGGCCAGCGCACACAAGTTTTGAAAAAACCCATATGCGATTGGCCAGATTCGAAACTCCGGCGACTCCGTATACTAGTGAACGGGCGGCGCTAACTAACTGAGGCCACAAGACTGGGTTGGTAGAAGAACGATAGATTCATCTGTAGGTGTTAGGTTCGAGAGTGTCCAATCGCTTTCTAGCGGATAGCATCAGAACGGTATATTTACAATTTTATTTGTTTTGGAAGTTTTAACTACTTAGTTCCCCAGGTGACAAGGATGGGTATTATTAAAATCTTCCCTGGAGATGGCCAGCGCACACAAAGGTTGACAAAAACCCATATGCGATTGGCCAGCTTCGAAACGGCGACCTCCGTATTACTAGTGACCGGCGCCTAACTAACATGCGCCACAAGACTGGTTGGTAGAAGAAAACGATAGATATCATCTGTAGTGTTAGGGTCGAGAGGTGTCCATCGCTTTCCACGGATAGCATCAGAACGGTATATTTACTATTACAAGCCCTGCATACCACAACTATGAATATTCATTAGGGTTTGAAATTTTGGGCCGCTCGTTAAAAATAACTATGTTGAATAATCTCTGAATTATCATTTGTTTGGTTAAAGCCGGTAGATTGGTGTTAAAAACCCAGGGGGTGGAGGTGGTCTTCACGATCACAATTAATAAGCTCGCTCGCGTGGTGATACAGTTCCACCACCCCCTGGACACGAGACCTCTGGGGTTGCTATAGTTGTGTTTGCTTACAGGCTAAATGTAGGATTTTCGGATATCCTGTGGAAATATAATATGTTGTGAGAGAGCGCAGCCCCTGCGTCCCGCTTCAACTGGCCGCAGCGGTGGGATAAAATATCTTTCTATCAGATATTTGGCTCACTAAATGAAATTGATATAATGATGAATTCAGACAAGTACCAAGGGTCCCTGAACCCAGAAACTGAAAATGTTTCAAATGTGCTCAATACACAAATGGCAAGATGAATATTTCAGTCTGCCTCAAATGCAGCAATGAACTTGATGACATAAGTGAAAAACTTTGAATTGAACTTCATGAAGGGATGACTAAGGTCGGGTTGAATGATAACTTTACAACCTTGAAAAGCGATCAAAACAGTCATGATGGAGGTGAAGGGGAAGGCCTAATGGTTCGACTGAACTGAATTGGGGCCAGATACCAACCCAGACATGAAATCAAACCACCTATTTATGATGGAAACTTATCATGGTCCAACTATCTGTTGCAATTTTGATTGCTTGGCAGAGTACAATCAATTGGGATGCTTATACCAAAGCTGTTTATTTGCCTGCGAACCTTAGAGGTGCAGCAAGAACTGTGCTAGGGAGCTTGGAGTTCAAAAGGGGACCATTTTCCATCTCTTGTGAGTTTGGTTTTTTGAACCATATCTAGTTCATTGAGATGAGACAAGAAGAATTATTCTGGAGTAAAATTGCATACCAGAAAAAGACATCTGAATGAGTCTTTGCCGGGAATTGGCCATGGAAATACGGAGAATGTTAAATAGCTTGGCCTCAATGCTAGATCCTTTCTCACAAGAATTGTTGGCAGCAAAGGATTTCTTAATGCTTTGAATGATAGCCATGTAGTTGAGTGTTCTGCGAGGAACCCCCCCCCTCATTGGATGCTGCTTAAGGATTGACACTTGAAACAGAAGCTTTTTATAAAGCTGAAGAGTGCCGGCAGCCGCGCAGGTCGCCAAGTCAATTCAAGATTGAAACAAACTCGGATGACAAGGAAAGAACTGTAAATGATGAACAAGATAAGTTGAGCCCCAGTTGTGAAGAGAAAGCAAGAGGAAGTCTCACTCGGAAACAGATGGGGCTTGGAAATTGTCAGCAAAAGGTAGCTGGCGGGCAGGTATGGTAAACCTGCATATTGCATCTGAGAGGTGGCCACATGGTAAGCAAAATGGATTGTACAACTGTACATGAAGTGTTTGCTTGAGACGTGGTAGAAGGTTGGGTGCGTCCCCAGCTGCCGCTTGTCGGTGTTTATGTGGTTTTGGTGGAGACATTATAGTGGCTTAAAAGGTGTAGTAATGATCTGCTACACGAGTTCATGGTTGAGCCTCGACCATGTTAAGAATTGGCACTATGAGAAAGATTATGATAGGAGGCTTGGTGACTTCACAATGCACCATACTGCAGGTTGTGCGCGTTTCATGTTCTTGTAAAACCTGTTAAAACTTGGCACTCATGAGTTGGCATAGTAATTCGAATGTGTAACTGGGGTTACACGAGTTTCATGAGTATTTCAGTTAGGAATTGTTGATAATGCGAGTGTAGTGGTGTAGTATAGTGGCTTCAAAATGGGTACCTATATAGTGACGAGTTTCATGACATAGTTCATGTTAAGAATTGCCACTTGTATGGAGATGTATTTTGGGTACATCTCAGGACAATAGGGGGCAAGAAAATCTATTCTAGCATATGGAACTTTGAAGTTATCTGGGATGAAATATGAAAAAAGTTCTTATATACAGGTAGTTGTTTTGACATTTGGTTTAATGTCCAAGATTATCACTTGAGCATTGTAAATAGAATACACGTAATGTTTATATCTGTTTTGGTGCTATCTACTGAAGATAGGCATGTTCATAGTTGTTAATATTTGTGTCAAGCACATGGAGATTCAACAGCATGAGAACCGTGAGATTTGCACTGACCAAAACTGAAATAGTTTTAACATAAGGATGAAATTAAAATTTTTCATCACCTTCAAGATGGAGTTGAGAGGAGAAAATAATTCTATTTATATTTGTTTGTCGATGTACTCAACTCACCAAGTTACAACAGTATATAAGAAAGAGATTTTTATCATTCTTTATAGACACTGCCAATGAAAGCAAAGAACATCGCCGCACATGAACGATCAAAAAAGACCAAAATCCCTGTGTGTTCCAAGACACCAAAACAGTAAACATGCAGCTCAATGGTGACCTGTGGAGCAAGTATCAGACTTTACTTACATGGGTGAACTGCACAAGCAATAATGACCCATCCAAGAAATCAGGAAACGTCTAGCCATGGCAAGAAGTAAATTCACTCAGATCCCGCCATCTCTTAAAAGACAGGCCTTAGTCAATGTTAAAATCCAGACTATCAAGTGCTCTAATCTTCCCCATTGCCACCTATGA
The DNA here is from genome assembly GCA_023653785.1 of Ophioderma brevispina. Taxonomy (NCBI): domain Eukaryota; kingdom Metazoa; phylum Echinodermata; class Ophiuroidea; order Amphilepidida; family Ophiodermatidae; genus Ophioderma; species Ophioderma brevispina. Next base: position 41,828 of record JAMKCH010005221.1, on the reverse strand, counting down.
AGCTGAATCCTGGACTCCAAAAAAGGCAGACCATAGCAAAGATCAAAGCCTTTGAATATGTGTACAGTCGGATCTTGGAGTCAATTGGCAGGACAAACACACCAATGACTGGGATCTGACACAGATTAAGCCAAAAGAAAGACTTTTGACACTAATCAGAAAGCGTAAACTCCACTATTTGGGTCACGTGGCAAGGGGCCAGTGCAGGAAGCTAGCTAAAAATCTTACAAGGCAAGACCCAATGCACCCGAGGGAGAGGCCGTCCACGGACTTCATGGGAATCTAACATCCGAGCTTGGACAGCACTGACCATCCACAATGCCACCCAGACCACACAGAATAGACACCACTGGAGACAATAGCTACGTTGGCTGCAAACCAACCCCCTGACGAGGATGGTACCTGAGTGAGTGAGTGATTAGATACTGATGGAACAATGAAATATGCTGTTCTTTACTAGTATCTTGGGTGGAATGAAGGTCTTGGACTGAGAAGTCCTCCCGATGTACTGGAGCGGATTTCCATTGGAGATGAAACATATGGACAGGCAGAGGTTCTGTTGGAATTGAAATGACTACTTCTGTTGATTACTATACACAAAACCAATACAACTTGAACTGGGGCCACTGTTAACTTTTGAAAATCTTACATTGAATTTGAAATATTTGAATTTTGATGCAAGAGCAACTTGATGCATTTTATGATCAATAACTAGTGCCATATCTGGGAGTTAACGTCTTTATAACTCCTCAAATCAGCAAGGATGGACTACCGGGAAGATCTACTGGAATAACTGTCGACTTGGACTTCTAATTTCTCTTCTGTTAACTTCTATGGAGGAAATCTGCGAAGACTGCAGGAGATTCAGCCACTTCACCGAATGGGACTGGAAGAAATTTTGGACGACTGTTTTGAATGACTTAAACTGTACAACTACAATATAAACTATAGTAACATTAAAATAATAATAACAACAATAATGATAAACATTTCTCATTTAACCATAGTTAAGGTATTCATTAAATTGTAATACTGTGTTTGTAAATCATAAGAAATTTCGAGGACGAAATGATTTTTTAGGAGGAGGTAGTGTAACGGGACACCATTTTTGGACTGTGTGTACTAAACTAGTCTAGGCCTGAGCTAGGCTGGGCCTGCACTACTTTGATTGTCCCTGATGGCGCTGCATTTTGGAACTTTAGGGGACGATGAGATCGTTGAGATCATTGTTATAATGTAAAGCTGCGAAGATTTGATATTTTTAAAAAGATATATGCCAAATTCTGTTATGTAATTCGAGTTCGCGAATTCTTCGCGTGTAGATTACCAAATTCATGTGCACGATATTTATGTGCCAGTTTACTGTTCCTGTTTCGCTATCTTACCCATATTTTGTACTCCAGGGTTGATATATTGTACTCCAGAAGGTCTTGAGAACAATTAGCAAACAGTTTTTACTTCCGAGGCAATCAGATAAGAAGAAAATAACAGTTTTAAAGTGTTGATTGTAATCACGAAAGCCCCCATTTTAAGGCTTTGCAAGTTCGTGAGTACGTTTTCTAGAAATTGTTGGCTTATCTAGAAATGTGTAATTTTTAAATGTTGATTCTATGGAAAGTAAAATGCCTGTGAATGTTGTAAATTTGATGTGTTGCGAATAAATGCCACAGTGGTTATTGTTAACGTTTAGATATAACTTTAAAGATGTAGGAATCTCTAACATATGTAGCTTGGTATTTTCCACGTATAAGGAAACACTTTGTTTTTCTTTTGATCGATCAGCTGATTACTAATTAGCATATTGTTCTAATTTGGATGATCAGCCAATGAGAGCTGGGATTTGTAAACGTCAGATCTTTTAGCCAATCACGTTTAAACAGGGTGTATTCGATCAGTCCTTGTTGTTACTTCTGGGGTTGTTTTCAGACAAACAGCCCTCAGTCGGGGCTTCGCGCCCCAGTGGACAAAACATGGTCCACAAGCCAGGCCAACCATAGCCGGCAGGGAAAAGAAAACCACTCAATAATTCCCAAAATAAACATGAAATCAAAGGTCAGGATAGGTTGACTCAGGAGCTAGAGGACAAGCCCTAGTGACCGGTGTGTCTCCTAATAAAATCTGGCTAATTGCCTGAATGGTAGCAGGCCTAGGCCTACAATTTATTTGTGTCTGAGATTATGATAAGGCTGCTACCTTGAAAACAATGAAACAAAATGGGCCCAGATAAACTGGGTTCATAACTGATCGATGATGCATATCGATTAATTATTGGTGATTGATATGGCGAAAGAGAACAATAAATTAATTAAACTATTTGCACAATCCCCGAAATGCATCTCATTCGGTGCCCATTTCCATCCGGGAACTTGTACAGAGGTCATGTTACAAAAAAATCTGTTGTTCGTTCGCGTAGCCGAACAGTGCCTAAGAATTACAATACAAAGTACCTTTTCACGTGAAGTTAATCTTACAAAAAATGTAGAAGAATATATATGGAACAAAACAATTGTTTTCGAGGCATTTTTGGTGTGAAATTCACGACACAAAATGTGATATTCTCGATCGTAACTGTGCCCTACTTGTCACCTGACGCACGATTACACAATTCTCGCGAAACGTACAGATAGGGTAAGTTTTCTGGTGTTTTCGTTACGCTCCTACCGTTGTTTTTTAGCCGGACTTGGGGGTAATGGGCACCGAATGAGATGCATTCCGGGGATCGTGCAAATAGTCTATTGGTATAAATTTTAGTTTTAATAAAGTTTCTTAGTTGAAAGATTAAAGGAATTTTATTTGACCTTCATTCTGGATCTCCTGCATTGTAAAATTAGTAAAAAATAAATAATATTTACCAAATTGGAGTTAATTCTCTTGGAAAAACTTGTAACAATCTTTGCATTCAGGAAAGTATAAAATAAATTAAATTGTATGAAAAGCATTTTTTTGGTGTCTTATTGTTCTTAATGAATAAAATATCTTTGCACTGATAAGTATATGTTTGAAACAAAGAACGGTTTTCCTATGTATTTGTTTTGTCTTTCTTTCATTATAAGGGAAACATAATGGTGAAATGTGTTGAAACTTCTTGAAATTCATGACCACGCTCCACAATTATGAATATTCATTAGAGGTTTGAAAATTTTTGGCCGCTCGTTAAAAATAACTTTATTGTTATAATCTCTGAATTCTCATTTGTTTGGTTAACGATGGTTAGATTGTGTTAACCCCAGGGGTGGAGGTGATCTTCACAATCACCATTAATAAGCTCGGTCACGTGGTTGATACCGTCCACCATCCCCTGGACACGAGACCTCTGGGGTTGATAGTTGTGTTTGCTACAGGCTAAAAAAGTAGGGAATTTGGGGACAGCCTGTGGAAAATTTAAGTGTGAGGAGCACAGCCCCGGGTCCCGATAAAATACAAAGAACAGAAATTATACAGAAGTGGGCAATAACAAAGTTTTTTTGGTGTGACACAGATTATCCCAATCAAAGAAAGATTCCCCAATCCAAAGAAGATTTCTGGCTCTCCAACATTGATTGTTTGTTCAATTTAAGTTTAACCTTATAGTTTAGGTCAAACATTTATATTTAATATCAAAAGAAAAACAACCCACAAGCTGGTGTAGCCTGTATCACACATGCGAAAGATATTAGTACGCGTGAAGACAACGGGATCAACCGCCCCATTAGAATGCGTGTAAATGGAGATTACTCTCAAATTATGTCCGAAAAAACGAAGGGGTTCTATGGACATTTTTGCATCAGGGCAGAAATTTTGTTTTCTTACGAGAACACCCCTCAGCTGGGTCTGAACCTATGAAAAAAAGTGAACATTTCTAGCGGTAATTTTTAATGACACAATCTCTATGGGCTCTAACGAAGCACCAAACATTTTACCATGGTGCTACGCCACTAGGCTGGACTAATTTAATAATACTAGCGGGAGGCCCAGGCTTCGCGCGGGCTCCCGCTAGTGAGTGAACGGGAGCGGATCACTGAAAAAAACCTGAAGAGATCACTGAAGAAGTGACACACAATGGCGTGACCACCCGCAAACCAAACCCGAACCCTGAACTTTAAGACTCTCCCTAGTCGCAACATTTTGTATTTTAACAACTTTAATATCAAATTCCCGTTACCTATCATATATCCTATAGGAGGTGTAGGTTACCGAATTCGAAGGAGGAAAACGTCAAAATGAATGTTTAATTCCCGTTACTTTCCGTATATTTTAGTTTTTCGCCATTTTTTTTAAATAATAAAAACTTTCAATATTAATCCCGTAAAAGTTCCGTGTACTGTTTTTCAAAATTACTCCCCGTGGGGTAAAGCGTAGTTCCTGTATTTTCCACATATTTTTCTCTCAACCCATATAAAGTTCTCGCCATCCTGTAGTTTATTACCCCCCCCCCCCCACACACCACACACAACCCCGTCAACAACTCCCCCTTCTAATTTTTTATTCGTATTTTGCAGCATCTCATATAGCTTAGGCCTATAGTTTTCACATTTTCTAAATATAAAACGTCAATCGTTCATCCCGTAATTTTCGTCAACTTCCGTGGGTAACCCGTAGTATCCTACATCACAATCCAAGCGAAATAACATGGCGTGTTCATGACCTTTCTTGCCTTCCCACCCCGTTTGCCGATAAAGCCGTCACTTTCGTATCGCATATAGCGTCTTACGCGATCGTCCGTTACCACGCGTAACCATCCGTCGCAACGCACCACGCATACCCGCCGCGCCCGCGAGTAACGCTACAACGAAAAAGAAAAACAATGGTACTTTATGAGCAACCGAGCACATTTTCGTTGATTTTGCCAGCTTTCTGAACGGTGTCGTCACTATATGCGTCTACCACCCCGTCCCGTATCCCCTCACGCACCTTTCAAAAAGTGAATTTTGGCGCAATTATGGATCGAAACTGACGGAGCCTTTTTCGAACAAACATACATCCAACAGTATCCAAATTGGGTAGTATATCATCGATACTTTTCCGCACCGCCGTTATATTTTTCTCATTACCCCAGTGAAAAGGAAAAAAAATTGGGGGGGTTCCTTTTCGATGTTATGATCAAAAACTTCTCCAAATTTCGTATGAAGGGAAACAAGGACAAGCCCTGATTGAATGCAACGGACCATCACCCTCCATTGGAAACTACGGCATTGAAGTTAGTCAAACTATTTCCTGATTTTTAATCATATTATCTCCACCAATAATTTGAACTATTTTTAATAAAAAGTTTGAAAGGTTAAGGTTAAAATCAACATGGCTGCTGCCTTAGATTTCAAAATGATACCGCTTTAAATTGATTTTCTTTATTGATTTTAGCTGTTTTTAGCCTATTATCTGGAACTTTATAGGCTGTAATACCGGTGTAGATATTACACACTAGCTTTTCTGAATCCGTATATGGTTAGACACATACGTGGTATACTTTTTGAAAATGATGGAATCCATTTAAAAAACATTGACACTCTACAATCTTTGGTCTTGGCCCTTCTCTTAAGGCAGCACCATTAGCAGCACTTAAGGGGCTGTGAAGTCAGAACTTAGTCCAATGGGACAGTTTTTAGTTTTATTCATGTTTAACGGCATTAACATTTTTTCTTTCCCGATATTTTAACAGAATCTATAATATATTTATTTTTTCCTCATATTTTGTTCATTTTTAACTTACTATGTACACATTTTGACCAAGAACATCACATGGGCTGAACTGCAAAAGGGCGGGTAATTTCGCGTATACGCAATACGCGTCCTTGTGTCTATTCGGCGGCGCGCGATGTAATGAGCCATCAGAAACGCCTTGATGCATGATTCGATATGACGCACACTCATGGTAACTTGTAGCATTGTAAATGGTTGCCCCTTGAGGTTGCTTTTGCAACAACAGAAATGGGATTTAAATTGCACTATTTGAGCCTCACTAAATTTGTTTGATTTTGATCATAAGTATCCAGATGAAGCAATTTTACATGGTGCAGAAGCGGTGTGGGAAGAATATAGATGAAACGCTTGTGGTTTGGAATAATCTATATTTGGTAGTCAAATGGACAATATTTGGACAAAATGTCGATTTTCTCTGTGTTCACTTTCAGGCGATATTCGTGATTTTCTGTCCCAGTTTTCTCTGAAATCCATACGCAACAGGTATCAGAAATGAAACGCATCGTATAGAGCATATCAACATCTAAGGGTCGGTATTTTTAGTTTTTCATTTTTTGGTTACAAATCGTGATTTAGTCCAACCTTTGAACAATCTTGGCGTTGTTCCAAATTGAAACACGGCGGTTTTTGGCTTTTTTTGGCAAATAATTTGATAATAATGCAGGAATTTTTGAAAAAAGGGGAAATCCCGACCCTAGAACTATGAATCTATAATACAAATACGAACAAGCCACATTTTTAACATTTCCTATATTTTTTATAGGAACCAAAAAAATGAGTTGAAAATCGCTATTTTTTATGATTTTTCCCCCCCCGTTCTCAAAAATACGTATTTTGGGGGAAAATATGTCATATTTGGATTCCTTGAGTCATTCCTTCTCAAATATGTCACTTTATAACGTGGAACAACAATTAAGAAGATACTGCAAACACAGTTCCTTTGATTCCCTGACTTCACAGCCACCTTAAGAACACATTTAGGGTCACATTCCGGCTGTCAACAGGTTTAATCACTCAAATCTTTTTGTAACTTGAGATGTGTTACCGATGTAACTCGTAGTTTCCTTCATACACATAATCCAAGCGAAATAAACATGACGCGTATTTTAACCATGTTGTCGTAGGCTCATTTTCCTAATAAATAACACGTTTATTTCATCCCATTATTTTAGTGTTTAAAACCTTTTTAATCACAAAGGTCCTCCCCATGTGCTAACACCGTATAGCTCCTCAAACTCCCATATGAATTCCCGTCAACCTGCAGTTTATGACCATCCTCTGGCTTCCTCCTTCCAGTTTTTCTTCATCTTTTTCTCGTATCCCTGCCTGGGACATTTTCCCCTCTACTTTATATGCGTTTCTCTCTCTCTCATATCCGTCCTCCCCCTCAACCATCTCTCCCTCTCTCTCTCTCTCTCTCTTCTCTGCACGTTCGTAATGACTATCTCTCCTCTCGCTTACCCTGCATACATGCCTCAACATGTCCCCCTCTACAAAGTACGTTTTCTCTCTCATCCGTCACCCAAAGACCCCTTACAATTACATTTTCTCTCTGTCTCTCGCTTTTCTCCCTTTATTTCCTTCTCTGCGCTGCCCTTTTGCCCCCGGTTTTTCAACTTCTTATTCCTTGTTTTCTCATCAGTCTGGCTAACCTCCTCCCCTCTCTCATCTCCGTCTCTCAGTCTCGCTGTACATTATTCCTTTCTACTCTGTTTTTTTCTCCCTCTTCTCTCTTCTTTCTGTATGATAATCTCTCCTCTCTTTTTCATAGGCCCTATCCCTCAATATTTCCCTCTACAAATAACGTTTCCCTCTTCTCATTCCATCCTCTCTCTTGACCACCCACTGGCCTCTCCCCTTTCTCCCTCTCTGTCTCTTCTCTCTCCTCCTCCCCCCCCCCTCTCTCTCTCTCTCTCTCTCAACATTTCCCCTCAAGAACAAATTATAACCTACATTCTCATCCTATTCGGTCTCTCTCTACCACCTATCTTTCTGTTTACTTCCTCTTTCTCCCCCTCTCCCACCCTAACGATCCCTCCCTCCTTCCTCGCTCCCTCCCTGCCATCTCCCCCTCTCTCTCTCTCTCCTCTCTCCCTTTCTCCCTCCTCCACCCCCCCCTCTCTCTCTCTCTCCCTCCCCCTCTCTCTCTCTCCCTCTTATCTCGTCCCTCTCCCTCTCTCTTTCATATCTCTCATCTCTCTCCCCTCACACTTTCCCTCAGCCGGGGGCCCTCTCATCGCTATATACACAACCATTTCGTCATGGAAAGTAACCTTGAAGTAGCTGTTTAAGTAGCCACAGAGTACCTACCTGCATGGGTACCACATCGCCGGCCGCAAAGTGGGGGTAATCATCCACCTAGGTACACAAGCAGTATGTTAAACCAGTCACCATTCGGGAGTACCTGCATGTGTACTCCCATCAAATAGCTTTGACTCTGTGTGCTTTGTATAATGTTCTCAACTCTTACTTAACAATTTTTGTCACATATGTTATTATATTATGTTTTTTCCACCAATGTCATATATAGTTGTTTTTGGTGATGCTCACTCAAATAAAGATGTTATTAAGCTTGAAAATGAGCAGAAAGTCAGTAAACAAACAATAGAATGTTTGGCGACCGCTATGGTCTCAACGTGCTGCCTACAAGGCATGCCGGGAGGGGAGTACTGTGAAGGTAACTCCCCGTTGAGTGCTGCAGGGGTACTTACTAATCTCCGCTACGTGGCTTACATGGGTACCTGTCCGTCACCTCGCAGGCAAAACTGTAGAGTTAACACTATAGTATTGGTACTGCTAGTAAACATAGCTGCCTATTCCCCCTTGGCATGTGTACTTCGCAAGTCCTTAGTTTGTAAGCACTGCTCAATATTGGTTCAGGGGTACCCTTTGAGTAGAACTAAAGTACATATGGAGCATCCTACGCTCTGGGTTACAACACCGTGAGTATGAACTTGCTGTGTAACCATTTTCTTCCCCCAGTGGCGTACTCAGCGGGAGATGCTAACACATGCGTACGACGATCACGCGAAGCATATGTGCGCCGCCGTGACATGCACGCCGCGGTCATGTGCGATGTGTGCGATTACCATGAGTAACCAATGCATACATACACTGTCGTTGGGGCAATCAGCAAGTGTTTAAATAAATTAAAGTCACGGCGCGCTGTGAAAGGAAAGTTATGATTGGGCGAAGACTGGCTGTGTGCTAGCGCTACGCTGGAAAAAGGCGGAACGTAATAAAAGTTCTTTTTAAATCCAAAACTTTTTGATCAATCGGGACTGGGTACATAAGTGGTATTTATCACTTTGCTGATTTACACTTAAGGGCAGTGTGGACCTTGAGTTTCCCGAGTATCTATTTTGGTTTGTACCTTGCAATATTTAAATTATTGTATGTAAAAGTATACATTTCTGAAAGAAAAGTGGACGATGACCCGAGGATGGCATCAGATTAATGTAAACCTTTCCGTATTTTGAGAAACATACTAAAAACACGATTTTTTGCCCCAAATTTTCCGACAGCATAACAAAAACATTTGAATTTTCATGATTTCTTATGTTATTTTTTTAGAAACCAGACAAAGTTGTCTGGAACGGTTTTTTTTTCTCATTTTTTTAAAATAGAGCTTACTTTTCGAAATATAATGAAAAATGTCCCAGTGTGATTTACTTTTCTTTTCCAAAGTTGAGTATATATTGGAGAATATCTTCAGTTAGAAAATTCGAAAAATGAAAATTGAGAACACCGTCCCTAGAGGACTAGACCGAATGCTATCGTAGGAAAGTTAACCTTACCTTTTTTACTTCGTATTTTTTGATGTTATTCTTTTGTCTGAAAATTTGGCCAAATTTTGCGAAATTGAACATTGAGAAATCCGTGTTTTAGTAAAAAAACTGTTCATTTTTTCACTTCCATTTTCTCAAGCTGTCTCTTCTCAAATAAACCTTTATCTTGAACTTCAAAATGAGTATTTTGTGCCAGGTGATGAAAATACAAATCTTTATGCCACTATTGAATCAAACATATTTGTCTCTAACTCCAGAAATTAGAAAAATCGAAATTTCATCTGTTCTAATTAGCGCTTTGTTTACTTTCAAATATTATTTTTCGTTTTTCCAAGATGCGTTCGCGCAAAAGTTACATTTAAACACTCGCACGCTTAATTACGCAGCAAAAAATCACTGCGCGACGCGATGGTGCGCCTTACGCCTGACGGCGTGAAATTTGCTAAATTCCCGCAGTTTAGACCAAGCGGTTTTTGTGACTTAAAATGGTCAAAAGCTGTTTTAAACGGCAAAAAATTACAGTCACAGGATTGTCTGCATTTGATAAACTTTGTTGGTAACTATAGAACAGAGGTTGAGTTTAAAATGGTTTTGCAAAAATCGAAATTGTTTTGTGTAAAACAAAGCACCAGGGTTGACACTGCCCCTTAAGTGACCAAGGGGGTTTTCACTTCCCGTTGGTGCCCGGGGGGGGGGTTCCATGGGACCCCCCTAAGGAAACCACTTCGAGGGAACTTTGCACGAAATTTATTAAACCCCCCCCACATGTGAAGGATCATAAGACAACCCAAATCAGCAATAAAAATATGAGATTTGTATTTGGGGCTAATTAGGGGCAGAAAATTGTTTTCAACAAGCACGCGGAAAATTGGGCAAAAAGGACGCAAAAATCAAATGAGCCTTGTGTTACATCAAACATTTTGAATACTTATTTTATGTTGATATCTATTCTTAGAAGACCCAATATTACTTATATTTAACACCAAAACTAGCCGTTTTTAGGGATCCTGTATTTTTTAAGGGTGTGCAAAAATAACGTCATTTTCACATTAGAGTTGTACCAGTAACGGTTTTTTTGGAACGTCGTACATGATGAAATTGTTTGTTTCAGCACATTTAAAGGGGTTATTATTTTATTGTTATAATAATGGTACTTACATGTATGTTGTGAACATTATATCAGCAAAAAAAATGGGCTTGGGTTCTCGGTTTCTTATTCTTATTTTTTAAAATACTTCTCAAATGGGGGGGGGGGACTTCCGTTAGTGGCCCAGGGGGGGCTTCCATGGACCCTCACTAATTTAACTCATAAACGGCTCGGCGATGTTAATTATTTTGGTATGAAAAGAAAGCGCATTAAAAGTCAGACAATTACAAAGAATTTCGGCGCAAAAAATCCAACGCGTTAAGCGACCAGCGCGAAAACAAATTTGGAGGGTCCATAGGAACCCCCCCCCGGTCCTAGGTTTGAATTATACATGATCCCCATGATATCTTCTTAAGAACTTTTGAGGATTATGATTTCTGAATTTGGTATTTCTCCAAGACAGAAAGAGAAAAATTTCTTGCTTAAAAAACATTTCCTCAAAATTGGGTGATAAATCGGTAGTCAACTTTTTCAATGTTTTGGGTGGTATGTTGTTGATTTGATAATTCGAACTCAACAGGGAAAACAGATAAAATTCCAAAATACACTTATACTATTATTTCTGGATAAATGTTTTGCTCTGAAAAAAGCAACACTTTTTGGAGTACTGATTTTTTGGCAACAAGTTCGACATTGCCGATGGAGGAGATACATCATCGAACGTTAAATGCTCTAATTATTGAGGCATCGCCTAAGATCCTTTTAATTTTAATATAAAATTTTTTTTATTTTTTTTATTTTTTTTATTTTTTTTATTTTTTAGAACCTTTTTGTCCTGTTTTCGTCACCCCTAAGCACTGCTAAGGTCTATAAGAAAGAACTTAAAAGTTCTAGAAGACCCTTCCAAATGAATCGCCCCTAGGAATATTCTTTTTGCATGTTTTCACATATATTTTTGAAAGGTTTGCAACATGAAAGACGGTGATAACCCTTTGGTTCCAAAATAAGTTCTGGCTTCCCAACAATCTTTTGTTTTTTTTCTGTTTAACCAAGAACCTGGACGTCCTCAGAATGGTGCTTATATACATGCTTTTTAAGGATTTCTATAGTTTAATGTTCTACAAAATCCATTTTTCTTGGCTAAGAAACCTTTTTTGGTTCATTAAGAACCCCGTGAGATTCGTAGGGTTTCTTTTATAAACCAAAAAGGTTTTTGTGGCCAAGACAAGGTTCTTTACACCTTAAATCTAGGAAACCCAAAAACACAGCACCCTTCAGAGTTCTTGGTAGAACAAAAGAAATGAATTTTTATTTGCTCATAAAAATATTTCGACCAAAAGGTCATCACTGCCTTTCAACATTGCTAAAGGGGCATTCCGTGATCCACAGCCTTGTCTCCCCCGACTTACCTAAAGATTGAGATTTTTAATATTATCTGAACCGTCGTCCTAAGTATGTGTGCCCAATCGAGGGCAATTCGATCGTCTCTGCAGAAATTCGCGCGATTTTGTATTTTCTGTCCGTAAAACGGACAGAAATTACATTCACAGTGTCTATGGGAAGATTGTGATACAAACATTGGCTCATAACCCAAACGAAAGATCAGAATCAACGGAAATTGCTATAAGCGTTCTCAAGGATATCTAGCGAAACATGAACGAAACAGAAGGGTAGAATCACGAAATGCACCTTTAACTTTCAAATATAAGTTGAACACATGCAAAAAGAATATTCCTAGCCTATTTTGATTTTGGAAGGTTCTTTCATAGAACTTTTTAAGTTCTTGATAGAACCTTAGCACTGCTTCTAGTAAAATACAGGACAAATAAGGGTTCTATGTTGAACCTTTATTTATAAGAGTGTGCGTTTTCGGGATTTTTTGTATAAAATAAAGAGGATTGAATCCCCCGAATGTTCTTTTTTTTTTGCCAAAGGAGCCAGAGACTATATCCATATTTTTTGTGAATGCGAGTCTGTTATTCCACTCTGGCAAGAAATTGAGAACATTATGGAAGGAAAACTCTCAAGATTTTCGATTTACCAATTTCCAAATTTTTTTTGGGATTTTTTGGCAATATCTTTTTACATATACCTATATTACGTTGTGTACTCTATAAAGAACCTGAAAAGTTCTATGAAGATAACAAAAGCTGGTAAAGTTCCAGTACACAGAGCAGCTGTTACCTGAGAATCTAACCAAAAGGCACATGAAGTAAATTAGATTCCATGAGGTTTGTTTACTTTTAAAAGAAAAGTGCCATAACCAATGAAATCCTGTTTACAGTATGTGTATGTATAAAATTTGTTCTGTGATTGGTAATGCATGTGTGGGGTGTGTAGGTGTACATGCATGCATGTGTTTGTGTGCATGTTGTTATATGGGTGTGTAATTTTTTGATGTGTGTGGTGTGTGTGTGTACATGCATCTTCAAAGTGTTACAGTGTTATTGTATGTATATTATGTACACATAATCCTTCTTAGCACATATAAGTGTATATGTGTTTGTAGATTATGTACCATAACTTTTTTCTGTATACTTGTATTACTGAATTATGTTATCAGGTCTTCCTGGGAGTCCAATACTTTTGTATTGAAGGAATTTCCTGAATATATAACGATTAAATAAGAATAAATACCGTATTGTTCTTAATAACGCCCCACGGGGCGGTGCATTTTTCAAAAGGGAGGGGCGTTTATTACAGTCAAAAAATGGAAAGTCAAAATCCTGGCAAAAATCACCCTCCACACGCTTATTTTTCTTTTTTTTTTGACGACGGTACTAAATTCTTTATTTACAGATGCAAGTCCCAAAACAAAAAAACCATATAAATGTCTTCGCCTCTTAGCGTGTCCACACGTCATTGGTAATGGCTTGTGGTGGTGTCAGGATTTATTTTTCACTGAAAAGATGACCCGGGGCCGGGCTGCGTGTATCCATGCTACGGACGCTCCTACCATACGTATTGTTCCTAATACACACCCCTGCTCTAAATAAACGCCCCTACGATTTTTGGATAAAACAATTCCAGAAAGAGTTTAAGTTACTGAAATCTCACGATTTAATGGCCGGGACTGTCGTAATCCGTAGCATAATCGCTGTTATGCACAGTTGTAATCGTTTAATTAGTATTGAACTTTGACCTCGGGAAGCTGTGTTGAAAACTGTCGTCGCCCTGCCGTTCGTTTGCTATTATTGGGGGCTAATCAGCGAAAATAAGCTTGTGTAGGGTGATTTTTGCAGGATTTTTGACTTTCCAGTTTTGGACTGTAATAAACGCCCCTCGCCTTTTGAAAAATGCACCTCCCCTGGGGCGTTTATTAGAGATAATATGCGTTGCCCACTTTTTGAGACCGGGCGGATTGGGAACAGTCAGGGGTTAATTTACACCCTACTCTTATTCCGACACTGCTGCGATATTCATGTACATGTGACTCTCTGTACACGGGACCGGACGGCTTAACGTCCCCTCCAAAGGAGGACAGGATGCTTTTCATGATTCATTTCCCAATTCCAATGAACCATGGAGGAGATCGTATTCAGGTGTAATCAATTAAAGTGCTATGTATAAAGATTTCTTTTTGGGTTGCTACATTATATTTTCGTCATTTTAATCTGTTCTTTTATATTTTGTGCTCCTTTAGTGTACCGTACATTTTATATTAATCTTTTCTTTTTGCTCATGTTTGTTGTGGTTGTTGAAATGATGCGGAATTTTGTGATTTCTTGATCCATAAAAAACACCTAAAGATAAAAAAAAACACTATCAACCTTCTGACGATGATGAAGTAAAGGCGGGTTTAAAAGGATAAGGTCACACCTTCCATATTTTTTTTTAATTTATCACCTCTCATTCAGTTCCGTAGGTACACCTAACGGAGAGAGTGGCTTCAAATTCACAATTTTAAATCATTCTCAGTTCATGGCATCGTAGTGAGCATTAGCAAAGAATAATTTATCCTTAGATTATCTGTGGCATGTTGTTGTTGTTGGTGTTGTTGTTGGTTTGTAATGGCGCTTTAGCACTAGGGCTATTTGCGCCAATGAATCAGCTGATTTGAAATTACTGGCAGAACTTTTAAGTGCAACTATTTACATTCCGGGCGTTGGCAAAGAGCAGTAGAGAAGCATCTCATGCATAGCTTTAGGAAGTCGGGGTCAGTGTAACGGGAGCAGAAGCAAATTCTTAAAGGTTGTCTTTGTGAAAGAAGCAAAAACTCTGCGTATCATAATATCATCTTGAGGTAAGTAAGATAGGTACGTTAACATACTGTGATCGGGTGCCGTATCACAGATATCGCCATGGAAGATGTTTTATCGGACTCTACAACAGCGCAGGAATGGTCCATATCCCATTCCTTTTCAACCACCTCTGGTGACGCTTCCAGATTACACGCCTGAGCTGGCACATTGTCTGCGGTAATCGAGGACTTTGTATCACCAGCTGGTGAAGGCTTGGGAGTTATGCCGGCTTTCTCCGGCAAAAAGGCGGCAGCTCATCCTTTTGTCGCGTCTCTTCGTAGGGGGATTTCCGCTTCTTTGTCTTCATAGTCTTGTCCTCACGGTTGGGTAAAACGACTTATTCGGAGTTCCCGACAAACTGCAGTGGTGGTTTCCATCTGTGTCTGCACCGGTAATACTGGGTCATTTCTTTTCGCGTGGGTTCTCCACACAATTCGCCATCGAAGTGGTTACATAACTCCCGGTACGGATCACGCCCTTTTGGAATCGTATTGCAGGCCGTAGACTATGTGTTTGTGATCATTTCGATTCGTGGTGCAGACTCAAAGCTTGCACCCAGTTGACATAGTAACGACTGGGATTACACGAAACACTTCGCTAGCGAATATTCAATATTAATGCGTTTCCTGACCTCTTTAAAGAAAAGATAGGCTCACTGGTAATATTTAAGCTCTGTTACAACGTTAGAGAGAGTGGTCCAAGACAGGGGAAAATTATTGGATTGTTTACATAGAGCGAGAGCTAGGTACCAATCACGTCCTCACTCAATCAAACCCAGTGAATGAATCCCACTCTGTGCATAAGCTAGCGATATTTATTTATTTTTATTTATTTATTTATTTATTGATGGAATTCACTTGTACAACAGTGGCCCACACCACCGAATATGGTAGTGCCATCAAAACGATACAGAATCATATACATAGGCTTGCTACATTAACAATCATGAAGTACCGAAGTGTCCAACAAATCTTAAAGCTCCAACTTAACAATACAGGTACACAACTAGTTATAGATGACACAAATGCACTCACCCACACGCCCGTTTACACACACTCGCTCACACCCAACCACGACACAAACACACAAACAAACGACCACATACACAAACATACATACTCTCACACCAACACACCAACCCACGCACACACACGTACACACACATACATGTACGTGCACACATACTAAATATTTATAGAATCTAAGTTATATATAGTTGTTAGGTTACGCAACAATGGGACAAGATATACAGGTACTATATGAAGTTTAATGCGTATTACAATCACACCTTATTCTTCAGGCTGCAGAAGATAACTTTACCGTTACTCAAATATTAACCTAAATCATAATGATCATGATATAGGTTACCTAGCAATGAAATTGACGTTTTTATATCGTATTCCCATTATGAACATACCCAGAAGAGTCTAAGTCTTTATTTGTACTATTTCTTTAATTGACTTGAAGCCTCTTCCTACTTTTGTTATACTTGGAACATTCAACAGAAAATGATCAATAGTTTCTCGTTTGTTGTCATTACAAAAACAGAGGCCAGGAAGTTTTTATATTATTGACCCGGATTCGTTTCTAACCTCCACAGTTGATCGAGTTAGAACGGGCGCTTACTTTAAGATTACACCCGGTAAGTTAACTTTTATCGAACAGGTATGGCTCAAGAGATGGTTGTTGCTTGAACTTGAGGTAATTCTTTAGTGTAAGGATTTGCACTGCCTCTCTTTGTACCACTCACTTGGTCTTTGCTTTTATTACTAAGTTGCATGTCTTGATTCAAATATCGCTTTGGGATCGCATTAGAGTCAGTCAAATATTCTTCATCAGAACTTCCTTGATATCCAGCCGCCCCAACGCACTTTAGATTCTCATCAATAAAGGAGAAGTGTATTGATAATGATCTGGGCCCAGCCGGTTGTTATCCATATTATTTCAAACGATTGAAATATTGATATCTCAGAATGTGTTTTGCGACGAATACAAGTTGCAACCCTAAATCACCATACAAGGCTTCCTTGGCAACATTTCTGGGGGCTTTGAGGATGATTCTGGCCATTTGGTATTGGAGGTTTTCGAGTTTGGTCGATTGACGAGATACCATTACAGAACCAAACAGAACATGCGTAGTTTATGGGATGGGGAAACCATTGACCTCCAAAGCAATTCCCCATAATACACTCTGTTGAAATCATCCTGATCATTATAATTGACTTAAATGTATGCAATAAGACGGCAGCCTTTTTAGAACCTCATCAATATGGGTATGGTCCGGACAAATTTCTAGAAATATCTAACGCCTAATACTTGTACCTATCGACTTCTGTGATATGGTTGTTGCACAATTTCCATTTACGCTCCTTATTAATACGTTGACCTGTGATTAAAACATTAGATTTCCTCAAAATTAAAGGCGAGTTTCCAACGCTGGGAAAATTCACTCGCCGTGTTAAGGAGTTGGTTTAAATCCCTTTCATTTCACCAATCAAAACAACATCATCCCTCAACCAGCATAAAGTGCAATTCCTGACATGAGATCTAACACCTAAATTTCCGTTCTCTTTATCAGCTTGGCCATCTCAGTCCTGTATATGCAAAGAGAATTGGGGATAGGGAACAACACTGTTTCACACCTTCGTCGATATTAAAAATCCGTCTCGATATCCCCAACTGACCTTACCATGTTCACGTTATTATACTATTTTTTAGGATATTAGAAAGCGACCGCATACCAATCCTGTTAGCTGGAATTAGACCGTCTCGCCAAACAGTGTCGAAAGCCTTTTTGAAATCAAGAGCAGAAACGTTTCGTTTTCCCTTTTCGGCTTTTCTTGTTGCAATAATTGGGGCCCCCTTGTTCCAGGGTGAAGATGTGGTCTTCACATCGTCGTCTTTACGGAAGCCGCCTTTACCTCAGTAGAATAATGCGTTTTGCTCAATATATTCTACACTGCTTGGGAAACGATCCTGTTGTAAACCTTTGAGACTCAGGAATTTAGCGTAAGGCCCCTATAGTTGTTGAGATCTCTCTGGTCACCTTTCTTGAATATTGGAATAATTATACCTTTCGTTCCCGTCATCTGGGACATTTCCAAGAAGCTAATTTTTCTGAACAAGCTATACAAGGATAAACCCATGGTCCTACCACCATTTTTTATAAGTTTTCATTTGTAATTGTGTCTGGGCCAGGGCTCTTATTGTTTTTGTCAATGTACTGGCATCACAAACACATCAGAAGTGAGTGTAACTTGTTAACGTAATGCTTTTGTTGCCCTGGTTATTATCAATATTGTGAGCAAATGATTGGAGCGAATTATCCTCAGTACAATTAACTGTGAAGTTATGTTCAGCTTACCACGGGTATATAATACATCATGATAGACGATTTAATTAGTTCGCGATCAAAGTAGTATTGTTTGTATCCTGGTACAATGATTGAATGTGACTTTATTCCTTGTCTATCGTTCCCTTATTCACGCCAAAAATTCCGATTTTTGCGGCCGCCTTGTTCTCCATCACTTTGAAGCATCATATCAACCTTCATCGGCATATCTTTTGGCGATTAAAGACTTTACAAGGCATTGCCGTTTATTTTGTATCCTCCCATAAAGTATTACCGACGTCCAATATCGAAGTCTGGTCTCTCTTTGTTCTTACAATCGCTCCTATGAGCTCGCATGCGCCTTTCCTAATATCAATTGATTTTTTCACATCCGCTCAGCACCTGACCCCTTTTGTGGTTTAATTTTACAACCCTTGACGCATTGGCAGGAGACAATACCCGAGATTTCCATTGAGCCCACGCAGTCATTAGCATTGGGTAATAATGGTTGACGGCCCAGTTGATAAACTTTTCATTTAGATTTTCTTGGAAAGGATCCCACCCCAGTTTTGATCGTGTGAACTTTCCAGCAACGAATATGATATGGTCCCACCATGCTCGCATTGTCGCACCTCGTAAATTATAAGTATCTACAATCAAAAAGAGGGATATATGTGTCGCTACCAAGATGGCAAAGACCTTCTTGGTCAACTATATAACTGGTAACAATCATTAAACACATTCTATGAACAAGTGAGAATCTCGGGAGCTCTCATTTTATCATTTTTAACCCAAGTAAAAGTACCGGAACATTTATCGGTACAATTCAGGTTAATGAGATCACTGTTGTTACGAATCTAGAGCAAACTTTGGCCATTATAATCATACATCAGCACCATCCTGATATTATTACCAATCTTTCCATTAAAGTCGCCGAGAATTATTATTTTTGCGTTTGCAGAATTTTGTTGTATTTCGAGAACTTCGGACCAGGAGACAAACATATAATTCATTTTGAGTTTGCGATCGGTCCCCTCACACGGAACATAGACAACAGCAATATGGTAAACAGTCTGTTGATTCAGTAGTTTTAACCTGAATCCAGAGACGTTCGTAATTGTCTGATCTTGTATCTAGGAATTGTTGGCCAAAATTTTGATATTAATCCGTTGACAGAAGACCGATCCCACCCTGACTTTTTTGGACGTCATTTGGCCTGATTTTATTCCCACCCAATTCTAGCCTTCTTTAAGAAGGAATCATTCCTAAGAAGGTTTCTGTCTGCATTCCGAAACACTAGGTTGTTTGAGTCAATCAAACGATGAATACATACTTCTTACTCTTCACCAGCCACGTTGTTAAAGGCAATTTGGATTCTCTTACACTATATTATTACTCTCTCTTTCTACCCACGCCTCACATGTTTTTATGGGTCTTTTAGCATGTTATATTATGTCCGTGATTACGAAGATTAAGTCATTGGTATTACAAGAACCTTTGGCAAAACTATTATCTATATTATCATTTTTATGAAACCTCATATCATTGCAAAATCATTTAAAACACTGAGACTTATTTTTAATTGGGATGTAATACAGTCAGAATTCCACATTGCCGCCATACCTAGAAAATAACTGATTTCAGTTGCGGCGAGCGTGTTCTTCTTCATGGCCTACAACTCCGTCCTATGGGTGAATTCACCATAATGTCCGTTTCTTGGTTGCGATGAACATAACTCTTCCATGTGGGCTTTATGACCAATCCACGTCAGAATTAACCGAATTTACCCTCTAGATCTCTTTTTGTGTGTTTGAGTTTTGTAACAATAAGATAAGGTGAGGACCACCCGATTTCGATCTATATACCTTGTGATTTTAGAGTTGCCGAGTGCTTTATATTGGTGTCAGGGGGAAGTACGCCGCACGTTCGTACAGAGTGGGATTTTAAGGTTGTCAGCCTCCTGTGGAGCTCTATGGCAAAAAATCCCTAAATCTGCCTGATTGATTCCTCCAAAACCGCTTTAGAATGTCATCTCAATTTTTACCATACGGCAAGAAGACATCACTTTTGTTTCTTCGAACTTTTAGTTCGTATAATAATTTGGAGAAATGCATTTGAAAATTAAATTTTCGCGCCCATTTCAAAAATCCCTAGACTGCTGAGAACGTAATTTATTCATTTATCTGTATATGGGGTCCTACCACGCCTATTGACTCCACGAGTCCGAGCACGAACGTATACAAACGTACACGAGACTTCGGCGGCCTCATTGCAACACAAACGCGGGGGGGGGGGGGGGGGGGGTGAGGTTGGTAGGACACTCAGCTCGGTTTGGGCATTGGGGATTTCCAAAGGGTATTTGGAAACTGCTACGTGCATATATTATGGCAGTCCGGTCCCAGTGGACATTAAAAAAATATTCGTAAAACTTTGTTCAAAAGATCTTAGTGACAATCTGATAAATTAAGAAAAAAAATATGGACGACTTCAACATCCGTCGGGGTAGGTAAACCCCGATGAAAATAGGTAAGGTAATTCCAAGAACGGATTTAGATTTAAATATTTGTGTGACCAGGCCTAGTCTTTAGTCAAGAATGTCGGATCTGGGTGTAACCGTGCATATGGTAAGAGCGCCTCCTACCGTTAATATTTGAAACAGACTAGCACCCGGGAAGTTGTTGCTGCCGTTTGGAGATTTGCGTTGTGTTGGTTAGAATTTCCTACCCCCCCCCCCCCCCCCCCCCCCCACACACACACAAACACAACACACACACAACAAACGGATACTCGACGCCATTGACAGGATCTGGATCATATCGCCACAACATTTTCTCAATTTCCTTTTCCAAACCTGATTGTAATAGTCGATCGCATTTTTTCGTGAAGATTCGTTTTTAGGGTGTGACCTTGTGCAGTGTAAACCGTTCGCACTGTTATGACGGAAAAAATGACCGTATCATGAGCCTTGACACCATAGAATCTATATACGTGTTCTGTGGGCATTTTTTTTTCTGACGGAAACATCTGACGCTCATGATTGTTGAAAAGGTCGGTTATGGACTGTTAACACCACTGGGCTATTGTGTCGTTAGAGTTTTAATTCTATGGGCCATAACGATTCGCAGGAAATGGATTCGCAGGCAACAAAAGAAGAGTTTGAAGTGGATGTTTTAACTGGTCTATCGTAAATACGAGACGCGCGCATCCTCGCAGGCAAAAATTTCGAGGAGGTCACAGCTGTCCCAGAATTTGTAAAACAGTGCTGACAGGCTTGTTGTAAGCTCAGGCATCTGTTTTTTTTTTTCTGTGGAAGTTTTCGGCGAACTTTTTTTCTTCGAGATATTTACCGGTGAAGATGGAAAAACCGTGAATGTGAATTTAAAGATTTATCTGAAACAATCGCCAGAGAGTACTTGGAGCTACTGAAAACAAAATCTGAGGAACAATTACCCGATCATTATGAGTAGATTCTATGTGTCGGAAGATAGGCCCCCTCCCCCTCCTAAACAAAAAGATCGATGCACTACGGCGACAGGTATAATCTACATCATAGAGTCATCCACACACCAAAGCCCATTCACGCACGAGTTTCTAAAAAGCATACCTATCCCTTGTGCTTATAATAAGTATTTGTATCGGGTGATGTGAAGAAGTGCTTCTTTTATCATCCGTGACCTGGTTCAAGCGGGCCAGAAGCCAAATGACAAGAGTGCCGTGAAGGATGCCTGGGCCGTGCGCCGGGTGTGTCTCACAAGTAGTCTGGACAGATCTTACCGCAAACTGCACTGTACAACTTAAAAATACGGGGTTCAAAATATAAACCCTTTTACGTGGTCATTTTTGACACTGTCGTGGTTGAAATAACCACGTTCGGGGTCATATTCGGTTTAGCTAATATTGAAATGACCCCTTAAACGGGTCAATTTCAAAAGACCAATATATAGTCATCTTGCCAAAGGAGTAGTTGAAATCAACTACATTTTGGGGTTATTTCTTTATGAAGATTTTTTTTTTTGATCCGTAACCAAACGACTATTAAATATAGTCATTTTTTGACCCAAAGGGTTATTTTTCAAAAAGATATATGAACCCCCAAATATAGTTCATTTAACCCAACAGGGTTATTTTTACAACCACATTTGGGGTCAAAATTTTGACCAGAAGTGAGTCAAATTTGACCCTTTTTTAGTCGGTTCATAATTGACAGTAGCCTGCGGGTCAAAATTGACCCTTTTCGGGTTTATTTTGACCCCGTATTTTTAAGTGTGGAGCCTACAGCTGGGTACTAACATGACTGTCAGGTTTCTGATTAGAATTGTTGTACTTCAACCATTATAGTACTGTCCAAACAATCGACAGTCTAAATATTTAAAAACATTGATTGGTCATGAGGTGATGATGGAGATTATCGATCCCGAGTTGCCCTAGCATACCTGGCCTAAAATACCATCACCCGAGGAGTAGCAGTAAAAAAAAGTTAGTAGGCCCAGGTATGCTAGGACTACGTATGCTAGTATATTAGTATGCTAGGCCTACATAGTAAGCTAGGCCTACATAGTCTAGTAGGCCACAAGGGCTAGGCATACATAGATAGTAGGCTATAGGTATGCTAGGCCAACGAGGGGAGCGATAATCTGCATTCATCGCCCGATATAAGACCAGTCAATATCGTATTTATATCACCGAATACATAGTCTTGTTCACTGATTGGTCAAACTACATCCCGTGACATTGTATTCTATTATTTAGCGTCCCTAACTTCCTACTCCTAGCTAAGGCATGGTGAGTGATAGGCTACAAGGCCAAGACCAGACCTAGCTAACATGGCTTGGGGTAATGAGAACGACACGGAAACATAATACAAAAAATGTAAGTAGAGGGCCTCCCCCCTACTCACCAATCATCTTGTCTTGAGTGGAAGTTAAAGAGAAGGATCCAGTTCCAAATCAAAAAGAATCTTATCAAAAAAGTACTGTAAGCTTCCAACTGATAAGCTCCATCGTAGTAGGAACTTAGTCTTATCATGCTCATCATAGTTGACAATGTTTCGTTGCTTATAGCCTTCATATTACCACATACAGCTAGTGAGCATGCATACATCTCCTTTGTGTTTCATTTTGTTCTTGTTCATCACATATAAGCTCACGTCTGCTAAACACTTGGTTATGATTAGATTAGAAATTAAACACATTGTTTTAATAATGATTCAGCTAGTTGATTTATGTCAATATCATGTAGTGTCCAAGGGAGGTGATATCAGCGCATTTGACCACCATCTATATTTCTGTTGCACTAATTACAGTATTGATACAAAAGTGAAATTCAAGATGATACCTTTACAACAACATGTACTTAATGAATATGCTTATTTTAGCTCAAAATTTTTCTTAAGGAAAAATGGCATTAAATTAAATTACTTTTTTGCACCCTGTTTAGCACAAATGCCTATTTCTAATGTGCTACAAATAACACATTGCTGAAAGGGATTTATTAGTACATGCATTCCAAATAAATATGAATATAATTATTTTTTTTCATTTCTTAGAATGTATGGAAAATAATGCAGTGTTATATAAAGAAATGTTTATTTTTATGTACTTTTTGTCGTATCACCCTGTATATTTGTAGTACACCTTGAATGTTCATTCAAACTTTGCAGATTTACCCCGGGGGCCCCACTTGGTATCAATAGGTGGATATGATGCGTGCACATGGACTTCCAAAATGACCCACCCTAAACAAGTATTTCCCCGACCTAAAAAATATACCACTAAAACAAGTATTTGTCTGATTTTGCTACACTTAAGAAGTATTTTTGCAAGTTTTGATACCCGAAAAAGCAACAATTGCACTATGTCGTTAAATACCTTTATGATCTTGCTGTGCTTTACAATAATTTTTGATCTCTGCTTAATTTGGGTATTAAATTCTGAATTTAAAAAAAAAAACATTTAGAAAAAAATTACCATGTTTTTCAACATTTGCTGTTTTGACACCCCCTAATCATGTGTACGGCGTTATAATCGCCCCGGTTGGAAAAAAAGATACCCTTTTACGCGTTTTCGTTCACGCATCATATCCACCTTTCAATACAAGTGCCCCCCCCCCGGAGATTGAAAATCCTTATAAATGCTCTTCGAAAAATGTTAGACATTTGTAGAATGTGGATCACAGCTTTTTGAGTATACTGAGAAAATAGGGGTAAAAATGCAGTCGATTTCCGCCTTTTGGAGTCCTTCGATTAGCGCAACCGACGAACAACAACGGTCTGGATTTTTGTGATGCAGGGCCGTAAATATAATTAATTAGAACAATATTATGGAGATTAAAAGAGTGTTATGATGATAATAAATTAAACTCAAACGATCTTACTACACAGCGGTATACAGTGACCGCTTATGTTTTGCCTGCGAGCAAGCAGCAACTTCCGGGTCACGTGACGGACTCAGACCGTAAACAATGTTAATGGTCTAAAAACTAAGCCCAAGTCGAATCCTTCATATAGAAAAAATCACAACTTTGTTTTAAAATTTCCGGATCCGGAAATTTGTTATAACGGGTATCCTTTGCACTGTTATACTACATAATGTGTACTGCATCCAAAAAACGAAAAATCGATTCATCTCTAACCTTGGAATTGAGCATTTTAGGTGAGTATCTTTAGTTCTAGTCGACTATATTTAATACTACACAAAAAATATATATTTCGAAATATATGAGTCAGCCTTTACGTATAGGCCGCCGGCAACTATCTTTGAATCAAGTATCAAGTAGTCAGCTTTTCTCCCACCATGGATTCCCATTGAATTGCACGAAGGCCAACTAAAACAAAAAGCAAAATGACCCCAAAAAATGAAAGGGTTTTTTATGTCTATGTTTATGTCAAAAGTAGTTATATGTTTAATGGTTTGTGTGATCAAGCCAGGATAATATTTACGTTTTATTTTTAAACCACTTTTTTCAAGATGTGGCAATTTTGGTCTACAAAATAGAATAGTACTTTTAAACCCCAGAAAGGTGTCACGGCTCCTCCCTGGGTCTGATATGGTGGTGGAGGACAATGTCAAAAAAGGTCACACATTTCAAAAAAAAAAACCAAATTTTGCCATATCTTTTTTCTAGATGAGTTGGAGTAGCCAACTTCCTATTGTAGGAGGGCTCAAGCCCCTATAACCATGTAATTCTTTCCCCAGGGGTCCTCCCCTGGGTTCTGACAGGGGTGGAGAAAATTGTCAAAAAAGGTAAAACATTCGAAAAAGGTCAACTATACTATCTTGCTTCGAACAGGGCGGCCTATGTTAAAAAATGATGTTGGTGTTGGGATGCATCCTGTATTAACATGATAAAAGGGTTGAAAAATATAATTGTGCACTACTCCATATTTGTTTTATCGTGGTAAATTGTGGGGTCGGTGGTCGGCCCCCCCCCCCTTGTGTGTGTTTGCCCCCCCCGGGGTCATATAACTTTTTTCTACTACACACCCCCGACGGGGCCCCCCCCGTGGGTCATCACTTTTTTGTATCTAGGAATAAAGGGGGGTCGTGTGTTTTTTGTGGTCGCTTACCGTCAGCTCCCGCCCCACACCTCGTAAATATTGAACGGTCCCTAACTAGATGACATGCATTACTTGAATGAACATGGCGTACCGGGGGGTTAAGTTCTCAGAAAAAAAGAGGAGGAAGAAAGCGGAAGGGAGAAAGAAGGCGAAGAGAAAGAAAAAAAGAGAAAATAGAAGGATGGAAAAGAAGAAGAAAAAGAAGAGAACATGGTACATTTATTTGATTTTTTCATGCAAATGCGGATCAAAAAGTGGCGAAGAACGTACGCAAGGAAAGGCGTTCAGGTGTTGAAACCTAAAAGCTCACAGCTTCAGGGCCCCTCTACCCCCTGGACCCCCGCCGGGGATTCGCCCCTGGACCCCCCACCAGGGGCCCTAAGGCTGACACCTGAACCCCACCTGTTTTAGCCCGCCGTTAGTCGCCTTCGCTCTCATGGTTCGAACATCTTTTAGTCCAGCCCCCTCACTAAATTCCTTGGGCACGCCTATGATAAGATCTTTAACTCACAAGGCCATCTGCTTGACTGAGCTCATCAAAGGATCGCTTGCAAAGAGGGTGTTCTTTTTTCAGCTTGAAGCAAGAAGAACAGTTGGCATAGGCTCAAGAATGGAGCTACCCCACGGAATGTCCCTCGCTCTCTCTGTTCAACATCTATACAAAATGACAACTGCAGAGTGCAGAACCTGTCGTTTTATCTATGCAGACCATCTCGAAATCAGTGCACAGGATGCAGACTGTTGAAGAAAGACCTCTCACGCTTTGCATAAACAAACTCCTCATTATGAGGAAAACCACTTACGTGGAGATGATCAGGAGATTCATCCAAGACACAAGATTTGAATTTTAAGTCTTTATTACGTTTTTTCATTGATAAAAGTCTTTGGAATTTAGAGAAAGGACAAAAGAGTAAAGTAGGTTCAAGCAATTAAATAATATCTGGAAACTACTTGGCACAAGGGGGGGGGGGGGGTAGGGTACTCGCCACATTTTCTAAGATATTGGCACTGCCCCTGTGCTATTCAGTAGTATGCCTGCCCTGTATGGGAAGATCAACCCATGCCGAGAAACTTGACCCAGCTTTAAAATGCCTCTTGCCGGCTTATCACAGGATGTCTTCGACTAACATTATTTTAGAGAACCTATATACATTTAGCAGGAAGCTCATCCAGATATCCGTTCGAAGTGTATAGAGCATGCGGAAATCGGCCCGATCTAAGGTTTTCCTGCAAAAAATGGGCTACCTGATCAGGGCGACAGAATCAGGATACTCTTGTGGCTGTGGAAACAACACAAAAACATTGACAATCTTTTGGTTGCCCACTATGTTGGAGCAACCATGTACAGACAAGGATCTTACCGAATTAACAAACCAGCCAGACGTTGTACTGTCTCTGGCTAGAGCATATTGAGTAACGTGTTTGGGCCTCACTGTAAAAACAGGGTTTAGAAAGTGAAGGCAAGGTGATGGCTTCGAGGGTTAATGTTTAGCAATTGAACACTTTGTGTTAGGAAAATAAATATATGGGCCCGTATTCTCAAAAAACCCCCCCGTCCGTTTAACGCTAATCGCTGGTTAAATCGCAATTTAAACGCCCGCTAAGTAAACGCAATTCTCAGAATGTTATCTTTAAACGCTCTTTAAATTTTAGCCGAACATCGTTTAACAGGCGGTAAAACTGTGTTAAACTTAGACTTGGTCTGGTGGTAGTTTAAGGCGTGTTAACTTCACGTTTTCATCAAATGCTGATATTTCAGCTCTATGTGATACCCGTGTGTTAGACCAGATACCGCACTCTTATGTTCTTTTATCTTTCTTTTACGAGTCCTCAGGTGATTTCTTCTCGTCCATTTTTCTTTTGCTTCTATTTTCATGCTCGTGTTTATCTGTGATAGTATTGAATGATAGCAAGGGCGGCACAACGACATTAAAACAGTTTTAAATGGGCCGGGGTTTGTCTCAATTCAATAATTCTAACGCTCATTGCGTACCGCGACATTTGAAATTTACCGTGGGCATTGCATTTAAAACTACGGAAAGCAGTGTCTGCATTTAAATATTGTTCACGCACACGTATAATATAGGCGAAGATAAGTCACAGTTCGAGTGGATGATATTTACGGCGTTTTAAATGCAGTGTTACTAACGACTTGTCTTATAAAATATTGAACCTAGATCGAACAATGTCAGTTTTGGCAAAATTAGATTTGAAAAATTACCACCTGTTTTTTCGAGCTCTCTAGCTGCTCCGCAGAAGCGGTGTTTCACGGCGTTCACTTATGTCGCCGTACATACCGCCAAGACGCTTTTCTCTCCATTTTTTTAAATAAAGTTAAATATGAATGCAATTGACGCACATGAATGACACCAAAGCAATCTTAGGGCAAAAAACCGCCCCACAAAACTACACCAAATACGCTCAAATTCTAGGTTTTATAGGACCTGTAGCGTTGTTGCACTTATCGCGCGGAGGGAGGGATTTTGTACGTGCTCCCATATAGGCGAATTTAATACGAAAGCGGCCATTTTGAAAAATGGCCACCAATTATACCAAGATGTCGGCCGCAGAAAATGCAAAACATTATTTTTTGATAATTTCACGATGTAATCATTCCAAAACATGGTTGAAAGAATGACCCAAAATGCCCCAATCAATAAATAAACAGTATTATAAACACAACGTCCAAAAGTAAGGTCCCCTAAAGAACCTACAATAATTTCCAGGATATCGTATTTAAAGATGAATCCTAGTAAAGGTGATAGCTGTGGTTGTTAGGAAGAGGTGGTGTGAAAATGAGAGGAAAGCGGGTACTCACGGCTGAATGAGCACAAATTAAACACAAAATGAGGCATCTTACAAATTGCAAGAGTGGTTTATGTCCATATTCACTGTTGTTACAACAATATGTAATGGAATGCGGATTAAAATCTCCGACAAGGTTGCACCATGCATGTCACTTTTCTTTTGAAATCATAATCGTTCACTTGTCAGCATACAATGAGAAGGCATCCATTCATGGCATAAGGGAGCAATCATAAGATTATGAATGGTGAAACACCTGTCAATACAAAAGACCTGGTAATAAAAATTAGCCTATACAACAAATTAAATTTCCTGACCAGAACACTCATTTGCATACACCAAACCCACAAAGCAATACATAAAGATGGTAAATTTAAGGCCAAACTTGGATTGCAATGTTAATCGTGCTCAGTTATCTGTCCAGGAATAGGGCAATTGCAATTGCCCTTGTAGAGGAGGAGCAAATATCATAGGGGCCTTTTTAAGGAGTTCGTTACCTCCCACTACAGAAAAGGTTTGACAACCTTTGGTAGTTAGTATGAGCCTCACATCAATTCTAGTCGGTATTACTTCTGGGCCAATTTAAGTTTACACAGGGGTCAAACTTTTAAAATGCCCCCAATCATGTTTAAATGTATGCCATATGTCCTCGAATCATAAGGAATTTCCAAAAATGTATATTTTGTACCACCTGCGACCAGTTGCTTTGAGTATACGGTAAAAATGCTAAAATGGTAAACAAAGGTCAATCTCGGAGTTTGGTACAGGGGTCAACATTTAAAATACTTACTCTGATTATATTTTAAAAAATACTTCCAAGTTATTGCCTGGGGTAGATGAAATTTATGAGTTCGTTGGGGAATTACTTTTGATGTTGTGTTACTAGTCTGACGATAACCAAAAACTCAATTCGTTTAAGATTTAAAGGCGGGGTTACAGGTCAACGAGATTTTGAGGCACCCAATATTGTGTCATAAAGTAATAATTCTATGATTAGACCATCATTAGATTGCTTTGCCTTGTATTTCGCTACAAAAATGTCTAAAAGAGAGAAAAAGGCGATTTGGATTTTCTTGTATTCATGAAAACTAGCGGAATTTCGTATTGCTCCTATACAAAATTAACTTTCACAATTTGTACCAAAGAAACATTTCTCGCTTAATCCTTTCAGATGGGGAGATGTTTGATGGAAAGC
This sequence comes from Ophioderma brevispina, assembly GCA_023653785.1. Lineage (NCBI taxonomy): Eukaryota > Metazoa > Echinodermata > Ophiuroidea > Amphilepidida > Ophiodermatidae > Ophioderma > Ophioderma brevispina. Next base: position 12,150 of record JAMKCH010005221.1, on the reverse strand, counting down.
GTTTACATCAGGGCAAAATCAATACTTTCGATTGTTTTAGGGGATATATCGTTGGAAGGGCTAAAAATGAAAATCTACACATTTAAATCAGGAAACTTAAACCCTTCTATTGCTTTTTGTTCGAAGACAAAAATCGGAGCTTCCGTTCAAAGTTAGGTCAAAATTGAACTCGAATTGGAATTTCTATGTTTCTTTTGTTTTAAATATCTTATGTATTTATTGTTTTTTCAAGCTGCGATTTATATTAAAGGACACCCGATATGTAAATCGCTCGTCACCACTTTCCGTTTTAGTTTTTTCTTTAATCGACCCTCTCATTCTTTTCCGTCAGTACACCTAAGAAGAGAAGTGGCTTCCCAAATTCAATACCGATTCATCATGCCTATACATGCAACACGTAATAAGCAAGCGACAATCACTTTACCCTCTAAATATTTCTTTCTGTGGTGTTCTTATTTTGTAAGCAAACAAGATAGAGGAAGGACGCCTGAAGTTCGATACTAGATTTGGGAGTTTCGACGCGGGGGGGGGGGGGGGGGGGGAGGGACCACACTTGTATTCCAAGGTGGATTCATGCTCCGTGTACAAAAACGCGTAATTAAGGTCGTTTTTTGAGTATGGGGCGATGTCCGCGCGTACATTGGTTTAGCTTAAGGTGTCAAATCGTCCCAAAAAATACAATTATGGTAGATTTTCTACGGCGACATTACGTGTTTAGGTGATGAATTGTTGAATCCTTGTAAAAAATCACATACAAATGCTGCAAAATAGTGAACTTCCTTCTCGAATTTCCTATTTCCCACGTAGATTCCAGTGATTTTGATCTTTTTCTAGTTAAGAAATCCAGTATTTTAAAAGGCGAGGCTCTTCATTTTCCTCTGTCTTCTCCTATACACATAGCCTTTAAGTAGAGGAGTTCATTTCATTTCGACGTAATCTACCTATAAGTGACTGAAGTGTTACACCACACACCCACATACACCTATAATAACAGCAAAATTCCTACTCACGGTGTACCCAGAGCTTAGGCTACTTAATGGGTACTCTTAGCTCTACACCAAAGGTACCCCCTTGAATGCTTATTGAGGCAGTACCTCACTAAGTACTTGCAACGTCACACGCCACTGGTGATAAGCACTATTTCACTTACGCAGTAACCCTCCTATCGTGTACTCTGGCAGTTGCCTGCTCGGTGACTGACGGTACCCATTTAGTCCACATTAGTGGAGTACCTCTTCAGCTACTCACAGGATACCTTCACGGTACTCCCTACACTGCCTAGTAGGCAGCACATTGACCATAGAGGGCGCCCCCCCCCCAACCAATTACCATTGTGTTTACGAAACCCCCCTTTCGATCATTTTTCAAGCTTAGTAACATCTATATATTTGAGTTGAGGATCACCAAACACCCCTATAAATGACATTCGGTGTAAAAACTATACCTATTTGACCAAATGTTCATAATGGACAAATTCTAAAATGAGCACACAAAGCTCAAAGCTCATTTTGCATGGGAGTACCCGTGCAGGTACTCCCGCATGGTGTGATAGTTGTTAAGCTACTGCGTGCTGTCCCTAGTGGATGGTTCCCCCCACATTTGCGGCCGGCGTGTGGTACCCATGCGTGGGTTACTCCGCGACTACTTAATAGTCACTTCAAAGGTACTCCCATGAACAATTGGTTTGTGTATGTGTGTGTGTGTGTGTGGCGTTGTGTGTGTGTGTGTGTGTGTTGTGTGTTTGTGTTTGTGTGTGTGTGTGTGTGTTGTTTGTGTGTGGGTTTGTGTGTGTGTGTGTGGTGGAGAAGAAATTAAAGAAAGTCTTGGTCTCTGCCAATCAAAATAGGCCATACTATTTTATTATGAGCAATGAAACGGATACTTTTCAGAATAAAATGGCCAAATTGCCGAGACGACCCGTTGATTTCCTTCCAAGGCTTCCCTAAGTTTTGTCCCTATAAAAAAGGATCCCAATTAGACTTTCTTTTGAATACAAACATACTCGTTTAAGGTAGCAAAGCTTAATACTAAAACTAAAATACTTCTTTAGGGTTTAATTTTTAACCAGTCACGCAAATTACTTTGTTGTTTAGGGTAGTAAATTAAAACCAAAATACTTGTTTTAGAGTAGCGAAATCACCAAGTACTTGTTTAGGTCCCGGGGGCCACTTGTATTCAAGGGTATGATGCGTTCGAACAAGAAACGCTTAAAAAGGGATATCTTTTTCCAACAGGCGATGTACCGCGTACATTGATGAGGGTGTCACAAACAAGCAAATGTGGAAAAACAGGGTATGTTTTTTTCTAAACACTGAAATTTTGATGTACGTGCATACTCAATTTAAGCAGAGATCAAAATAATGTAAAGCAATAAGCAAGATAATAAATGTATATAAAGACACATTGCATTGCTTCCTTATTTCGGATATGTCAAAACTAGCAAAAATATTCTTTAGTGTTACCAAAATCAACAAATCTACTTGTGTTAGGGTATATTGTTTAATCGGTGGAAATCCGTTGTTTAGGGTTCATTTTGGCGTCCAGGTTCACCATCATATCCACCTTTGAATAAAGTGGCCCCCCGGTTTTTAGTGTAGTCCGGGTTTTTGAACTTTTGACCCGAAAAAATTGTTATTGAGCTGATTTTTGCACCAGATATTAAGCAAATGCATCATACAACAACAGAATCCAAAATCCCCATAAATCCCCCTTGGGGAAACCTTGTATAGATGCCGGCCTGCCAAATTAGCTATATTTCAGCTTTTAAGAGATGTTGGTGATGATTTAAGTGTTTTGGAATATGTTTTGGGGTCAAAGAATCCAATTAATGTACAAATCTAAATCACTGAAGACTTCTCACGACGCCAAAACCAAAATAGACCGCCATTTTATATAATTAGCTATATCTCATGTTTTTGAATATGTTTTGAGGTTCAAAGAATTCAGTTTTTGTTAAATCTAATCATTGATGTTTTCCTTAACGCAAAAGTCCAAATGGCCACCAAATGGCTGCCAACTTGCTGTCATTACATATAATTATCTCTCACTGACATATACTAATTCCTTGTCGTCTCCTTAAGGAAGCCTCGGCGTGTCAAACTAACGCATATATAGGAGGGTTGTTTAAAAGCAATAATTCCCGAAAAGGATTTTTCTAATTACCAATAATAGTAATTTTAGTTCATCTTTAATCTATTCGAAAGAATGCCTTGGGTGTTTGCAATTTCCTTCCCAAACTTCAACAATGAGAACCAGTATAGCGGCCGCCAATATAATTATAGACTCATTCGAAAGAATGGTCTTAAAATTTAGTAATAATGCAGTTTTTCCGTATACTGTTCACCTAAACGCATGATTAATTATAGGCCTATCGTACGTCTTGCCATAAAATTGGTCATAGAAACAATAGGCCATATATATTTCTATTTTTAACAACCAAGTACCCGAAATGGAAACTGTAGTATGAAAGAAATATATAAAGATGAATCCCAGAATGGGAAAAAATACATTTGGGTGTTAAACACCCAAGAGACTTCTTATTACATAAGTCAGGTTCCGTCTTGGTGTACCGTCCCTTTACAAAATTTCTTTTATTATTTTTATCTATTTATTAATTCACTTTTTTATATTTATTCATTTCTAATTATTTAGTTATTATTATTATTCGCTTATTATATATTATATTTTAGATATATTTAGTGTTTGTTCTTTATTCCTCTTTTTTTCCTTGTTCTGAATTTGAGATAAAGCAAATGTTGTGTAAGTCGGCGTTTTGATTCAACGCTAAGGAAGACATGGATAATTTAGATTAGACTAAAGTCATCAAACACATCTACTTGAGAAGCCAATATATAGCTAATTATATGCAATTTAAGCTATTTTGGCGGCCATCTTGGATAATTTTTTTTCCCCAAAGGGGATTCATGTGGATTTTGGATATGTTGTTATATGATGTATTCTGCATGTCTGGTGAAAAAATCAGCTCAATAACAATTTTTTCCACGAAGTATGACGTATTTCTTCTTCAGGGACTATACTATATCGGAAATTAGCATTGCACGTGTTATTTGTGATTTATTTTACGTTACAATACCATCATAGCTATCTCATTTGTGTTTCTATTGAAATGCTTTGTGAATATCACTTTTGACCATGATCATGATGATTATAAGTGATATAATTTACTTCATGGCTTTAAAATATTTTAAATTGCTGGCTCATAGAATTAAGGCCTACACTATTTTGTGAGAAGCCAAATAAATTTTGTTACATTAAAAATGTACATTATAATTATTACCATTTTGAAATTATCCCTTCTTGCAATTTTGGCAGTTTTTATTCGGACATTTCATCTAAAATTCTTAATTGTTTGCAATTTATGTACAGAAATGCCAAATTGTCAAAAAAGTGTACCCAGGTATTTGCCGAGGATGCTATAGTCGCAATTCCGCGCGCGTGTGTGTGTGTGTCTGCTCGCGCGCGTGCTTGTGTGTGTGCGTGTGTGTTTCTTTGTGTGTGCGCGCGAGAGTTTAAAGGTTTCATTTTCCTTGATACCTGAATGGAAAGTGGAGGTCCAATTGTCACCATTATCATGCTTGGAGGTGTCCGATACGCGATAATATCGGATCCGATGCATGATAATGATAACATTGGATGATTTGCGCCCAATATTTATTGGTCTCGCTATGAGTTTTAAAATATTGGGCGAGACGCAGTCGAGCCCAATATTTTTGCAACTCATAGCTCGACCAATAAATTTGGCTGAATCAATCCAATTTTATTACAAACTTTGGTCATAGGTGCAACATGGAAACACATATTTTAATGAGGTCAAAGGTCGCATATGGAGATTCTAAGGCCAACTGAGGTCAATTGTAAATACTTGGTCGGTTAATCTTTTGTGTAGTGAAGTTAAATGTGATCAAGGATCATGTATGCAGGTCTAGAACTAAGGTCAAAGGTCATATTAGGTCAAGTTTGAAATAGAGTGGTCAGTTAACTTTTGAAAGTTGAAATCCAATTCCGACCATTATTAATTACGGCGGTCCGGAAAGTGTGTGGTCTGATAAAGATATCTAAATTAGTACTGCGCGAGAGATTAACGTTATCAGTCCGTCATAGCGAATGCATGCAAATGAAACTAAATTTCAAATATCTCCTGAAAACGAAGGGGTTCTATGGAGATTTTTGCATCAGAGGGTCCGTTACTATTTTTTGTTTTGAATATGTATCGTAATTGGGTCTGAACCTATACAGTGTGAGTAAAAAAACCTACATTCAGAATAAAAAATAATTAAAATAGTTAAGAATTGTTTTTGCTCACATGTTTGTAATGGTTATAACTCATTGTTATAAAGAAGGATAAACAGGCTTTCAGAAAACGTTTAATTGGTGTCATTTGGACTTTGCAGGAAGAAGTTACGCCTATTTTGCTGAGAGACTTAAAAATCCTGTTTGGCCGATTGGAGCCAAACAAAGATGCATCGTTTACATAGAGTAACATGGTCTTCAGCAGTGATTTGAGTACAAACATTTAACACCAAATTATTGTTAAACAATAGAAGGTGGGAGAGTAATTGAAGGATTATAAAAATAATATCACAGAGATTACAAAAGAAAATGCTAAGTGAAAAAATGTTCAATTTCCCAAATAAGAAAGTCAGGATAGCTGGTGTAAGAACACAGTTTACTTTGGTTCAGCAAGATTTCATGGTTTTAACCTATGTACAACGAAACTTGGGAGCAAAAGTCAAACCATAGAAAGTTTTGTATTCCGCTTGAAAAAACACCACTGCGATATTGAATTTTAAGTTTTAATTCCAATTTATTTACAGAAAACTTCAGCTTTAGTTCTTCTTGCAATTTATGGACGCTGGGTATACTGTATTAATGTGCAAATAATTACCTTAGAGATGTAAAACAAAAATCTCTGAGCAGTTTCATTATGTTCATGAACTGAGATATTGATAAGGAGTGATTTTCAATAACTGATGACTCTTTATCATCATGATTGAACAATGGTAATTTAATTTTTTGAAGATATTTTACATATAATTATGTTACACAATAGACCATTTTATTCAAACTGATATGTTTTGTCGAGAAGAAATCGATACTATCTGAAATTGCATGTGTGAATTGTCTTTGCTATAATGTGTTATCGTATACGTCGGTGTCAGTCTCTCCGCATTTTATGGCTAAAATCGGCCAAACTGAATTTTTAGGTTCATCCGCGAAATTGACATAGTTTCTGAACCCAAAGTCCGAAAGACACCAAATAAAAATCTTCTGATAGCCTGTTTATCTCTGTAAACAACCAAAGCAAACACTGAAGCAAAAATAACGTTTAACCTTTGAAGAAAAGATCTTTCCTGAATGTAGGGTTTTTATTGACTCACACTGTAGAACCTAGCGAGAAAATTGAACGTTTTTGTCGGGTACTACGGTGCTCGCAAACACGGAAAAGTGAACACGCAATCGCTACGGGCCGCATCCATTTTTCCCACAATGCCTTTCGGTATTATTCCAGTCTTGGGAATTTTCAAACGCTGGTTTCAATTTACGCCCAACTTTTTTTCAATTTTAGAAACAGGTTATATGTACTTACCGGACCGCCGTAATTATTAATATTATGTTTGTATAAATTCAAGTGTGGGAAAATAGTGAATCCAAAACATAATAATGATAAAATTCAAGTTGGCTGATTTACGCCCAATATTTATTGGTCTCGCTAAGAGTTTTAAAATATTGGCTCGACGATACTACTCTCTGTATACTGTCCATGTATTTATCGTTTCCTTCATGACAATCGACCCACTTGTCAAATTCATCTTACGCTGCACCGACATCGCCAAGCCATTTACATCTAGGAGCGGCTCCTTTCCCACGCCGATTAATTACCGCATTGTAAACATTCGTAATGCTGTTAATCAAACTTAAAACGATTCCGAAGACGTCTCTCTTTATTGTAAAAAATGCCCGCCAAAATTTAGTATTTTCATTTACCACTAACCTCATGATCACAAAATTAAAAAAAATAGTAGTAAAAAGTCGTTTTGTTTCTATTTTTATGAACTCAGCAAAACAAAAAAATAAGCTGATTTTTTTTTTTAAGACTATTCTTGTTTGGAATGATCACATCGTGAACATAATAAAGGCTTTTTCACACTGACCGGGATCGAATCGACTTTTTGCGATCGATCGCCTTTTTTTTGAAGACTAGTGCAGCCGTTTTTCTGAATACTAGACGCAAATGCGCAATAGCGCCTTAGTTACGATGTAAGTTTTCAAAAGAGTATTTTAAGAGCTGCTCCCATCACGAAATACATCTTTTTTGAGGCATTTAACAGGCAGTGGTTGCCGAACACTTTTTAATGCTGAGGTAATTGGCCATCGTTAAAGTGATATGATTTGTCACTTTTTGTTTTCCGCACAGAATTGTGAGTTTTTTTCGCTCGTTAAAACTCGAACGGACATTGAGTCAGGAATTCAACATGGCGGTATAGAACTCTACGTAAGTGCAGTAGTGAACGATGTGGCTGTTATTGAGGAGTCATCACAGCGACCTGTGTGTCAGAGTTTGCGAAGTATTAAAATGAATTTGGTAGCGGTTTGAAGTTCCCCAGGCGGCGATCGATCGCAAAAGTCGATCGATCACCGGCCAGGGAAAAGCCTTATTGTTGGCATATTTTTGATAGACGTTTCTAAGAAGTCCCATGAATGCAAGTGAGGTATTGCCATTCTTACTTCAGCGCTACTACTGCACAACGTCATACAGCGCATGACGGAATCAAATTGTAATACCTCATTTGCACAATGGGACTTCTATATGAAAACGCTACCCATTTTCTTTTCGGGCCAGACATCTTGGGTAGATTGGGGTGGCCGCCTTTCGTAATTAAATTCGCCTATATCTCGGTCTCTGAATCTTATAGGGCAATAATTCTGGTGTCTATAACCATGTTTTGGTGGTCAGTAATTCATATTTGGATGTTGGTTTAAAGGTGCTTGTTCCGATATATGTTGTATTGGGTGCATCATCTCCTATATTTTATCATGTGAAAATTTTAAAGGGGTTATATTTAAGATATTTTAAAAAGATATATTTAATGAACTACTTTGTAACACATTATTTTGGCTACGGTTACGTAAATAAATCTTATATTATGCTTTCGCGCATAATTTTAAGTGATTAAATTGTCACTGGGGTCAGTGTTTTTTAATGTATTTTATTGTTTCCTCACCTGCGATATTTAAAGAAATTATTTAAAAATTAATTACAAGACAACGGATGCACCTATTTCGATGATTCCTTTCCTTAATAATTATTATCCTTCAGAGAAATGAAATTTAAAAAAATAATTCCATAATTTCAACATCAAAAAGCGCCCTCAATTTTGTCTAATGTTTCGAGGCCATAACTCGTTTCTTAAATATCAACTCCAAAACGAGGAACGAACGTAACTAAGAACGCTACTGCTATGAACATGCAATTTGCCACACATATTAAGCAAATACAGGGCTAGTGAACATGAAGGCCGATTTTCAAAATTGTGTTTCCAAAATTCAAATTAACGCTATGAAATTCGCGATTGGTCATGCCTGTTCCATGGCAACGGTATTAAAAATTCGGCGTCCATCATGGTTCACTGTGCGTATTGACCAACCTGCTATGTCATCCAGTTCAAGTTTCTTTCCAGTAGCACGTTTAGTTATTTAGTTTCATTCGTTCTAGTGTTTAGAGCCACAGGGCCTAACTTGGTTACCATGTCAACCAGAGCAAAAATTGTCATGGTTTTAAACTTTGTGACATGGGCTACAATATGATATATAACGTGTATATACCACTATTTAGGAAAATTAAGAAAAATCATTTCAAGTTCCTGCTTCAGACCCGCATCCCCCCCCCCTCCAGGTTCCACACCCCATCAAGGTACCTGCGGTTTGAAGTGTAGACGCATAAGCATGTTGCACAGCCCTAGTCAATACATGGCTAATATTGAATGGTTCCCAATAACCACTAAAATTTTCTTATAATCTTGGAATTAAATAGATTAGGGCTCAAATTTCAGAACGACCAATGAGAAAAATCCGGTCTTTCATCTGATATCAAAAAATCTGATACTACTACTTTTGTCCGGGTAAGTCGGGGTGTGATGTCTTCATTCACTAGAAATTCCAGATGGCTGCCATGACATAAAATATATCGCGGCTCATAGCAGATATGAAGATGGTTTTTGTTTCTTTCTTTCTTTTCATAGGTTTTTGAGGTCAAAGAATTCGATTTTGTGCACGTCTAAGATACATGACTTCGCTTACACTAGAATCCAAGATGGCCACCGACTTGGTACTTGGTGGTTGGTCCTCTAAAATACTCGGCTGAGTTTTGACTGGAGGTGCGGATGAGGGTGGACTAATTTACAGCAGGGGGACAGGGCAGTTTTGAATTGGGCAGAGTCAGTGTGGACGACAGTCTCTGGTTGAAGCTGGTTCCACTCGGTCACAGTTCTCATAAAATAAGAGTTAGCGAAGGCATCTGTTCTAGCGTAGGTCTGTTGAAATTGGCAGTTGTGCCCCCTTCGTGGTCTGTCAACTTTTGGTTGTATGTAGTCGAGGTAGTTAATGTCCAAAAGTCCATTTATCATTTTATGGAGACAAGAGAGCCGATGTTGTTTACGCCTTTCTTGCATGGGTGACCATCCAAGTGAATCGAGGATCTTGCTTATGCTGGTATCTTTGCCATTAAGGGGGGACATGGTGTCAGTTTGCTTTTGAGAGATCAAATTGTAGTTTTCTAAATTTCTGAATTCTCACACCTTTCAAGAGTATTTTGCTTTTTATTTGGTGAAAATCTGACATTTCGTTCAAATGTTATGGTTGATCGGAGTGTACAGCATCACACAGAGAAAGACGATTTCTTATGTTTCGTATTGTTTTTCAAGCAGCTACATTTACTTTGTTTTTCAAGCAGTAATATTTAAGAGAAATACAAAAATAAATTAATTTTGGGGTAAAAGTGACCATTTACAGATTTGTTTTTAATTAAAAATAGTATTATTAATAGAATTGATAAATTTAGAATGAAAAAACAAAATTGCAATAATTAATTTAATAGTTGTTTAATTAACAATTAAACGCTTCTGGACCTTTATTGGCCTGTATCTTTTTTTTGCCATTTTTCGAAGGTTGCAAACTTGCCCCCCCCCCACACTTATCTCAAAACGGTTTGACCTATTAACTTCAAATTTGGCACAAAACTAGTTTCGTGTACATACTATGATCCTATGAGAGGATTTTGTATAAAACCCTTTAGTTTTGAGTTACATTGATTTTTGTATGCCACCAGCAGCAAAAATGGCGAGAGAAGTTTGAAAGGTTGCCATGGCAACACGGAATATAATTTTGGTAAACGCTCTCATAGGATCACATATCCTGGTCATAGTAATTGTTTAAGAAACAGTGTTCAAATATCTTTCTATTTTTGAGATAAATGGTGGGGCAAAATTATCTTTTGAATTTCTGATTTTCTTGGTGCCGTGACCTTTGACCCCTGCTAATTAGCATACCGGAGGTCGATATGATCTGAGACAAATATATTTGGACAAGGCTCATACCGAACATTTTGGTATATCACTTGCTTGTATTCAAAGAAACTATGTGCTGTGATTGCAATAATCATAATATTGTATGAAAATGACGCCATGTCCCCCCTTAAGTTTTTGTCACGAACCTTGCAGCACGTTTTTGTACACGCTCAATGGATTATTTTTCTCCGAATTTTCCGGTCTTCAGATATTGGTATCTCGTTCGTTTGATCAAACCTGGGCTGCTGCTCTATAAAAGGTCTATTATGTACGCATGAGTTAGTGTACACGTAGGGCTACGCATGAGTTGGGCGAACGGACCCCTGTTCTATGGGCGGAGCCGGACGCGATATGCACTTTAGCGTCTATTTCACTTTAACAAGATTCGAAACAAATTAATTTCTCCAAAATTGAGCAGAGTGGGGGTTCAAACCTGCGACAAGCAGAGATTAAGATTCTTAATTACTAGACTAGCGAGGGATTTGTTGCGGAATTTGTTGGCGATGTTGGGATTTTAATTCAATATAAACTCTAAATGTAAACCGAGTGGAAAGAGTGAAAAAGAGTGAAATGGAGGACAACGCCTTTTTGATTGATAAAATTTCAATCTGAAATGAGCGTGAAAGTGAATTGCTCAATCTAAAAAGAGTGGACTAATATTGTAATCAAAAAGTCAACTTTCACTTCTTTCAGAGTGTGTTTCCACTCAAAAATCTGTTGTCCCTCATTTATCTCCATGAATTAGTAGAATTTCACTCTTCTACATTTAGAGAGTATGCAGGCCTTGGGACCTATGTATGTATGTAAATACCTAGCATATACAAGCCTAAGACTTCTCCCTACAAGGCAATTCGTGAAAACAGGATTCTCAACTTGGGTCGCCACTTCCTTTTCAAAGGATTTTTTATTTACTTTATCACCCTCTCATTCAATTCCGTAGGTACACCTAACGGAGAGAGTGGCTTCAAAATTCAGAAATATTTTCACAATGCCATGCATGCGAAATAATAATTCAGCTAGCGATTAAAAAATTTACCCTCTAATATCTTTTATCTGTGGTGTTTATATTTTGTAACAAACAAGATAGGGGACGACCGGGGAAAAAGACGTATAACAGGGGTAAAGTCGGATTTATTTGGCAATCCTCAGAAATTATTATTATTATTATTATTGATTTTAAATGGCGCTTTCAGCAGCAATGACTATTTGCGCCAAAATCCTCAGAAATTAGCACTGTATATTAATACGCAATAACATGTATATAGATTCTATGGTGTTAAAGGCTCATGATACGGTCATTTTTCTGTCATAACTGTGCGAAATCGGTTTACTACAAAAGGCCACACCCATAAAACGAATCTTATAGGTTAACTTCACGAAAAAATGCGACCAACTATGACAAATCAGGTCTTGGAAAGGAAATTTGAGCAAAATGTGGTGCGATGTGAGCCAGATCCTGTCAATACGTCGGGTATACGTTGTGTCGGGGTGTAGGACATGCCAACCTAACAGCAACAGCAAATTCAAATCTGCATCAACTTCCGGGTGCTAGTCTGTTTCAAAGACT
>JAMKCH010005220.1:0-33857 GCA_023653785.1 Ophioderma brevispina | reverse complement strand
CGTAATAGTACCCCAAGGCCACGTCCACCCGTTAAATAGTTCATTTTTCAGAAGTACCATTTACGGCTCCGAGGTACTATTTACGGCGCGTAATTCGGCGTAACAAATACGCGATACGCGTAGCGCGTCGTAAATTTGCGCGTAGTGGATTGCATGCTTAACTACCACATTCTTTCACAATATTCATTATTTGACGTTAATTTATTGAATGAAAATGCAAACAATTTTTTTTTTTTCAATTGTTACAATGGAAAATTTATTATGAGTATATAAAACAAAGGTATATACTGACTCTATTCGAGTCTCTGGCTTAAAACTATGGTCCCGAGGTTACTACATTAGTGCTATTTTGCTGAGGGGGCGCAGCCCCTCAGCAAAATACACGATGTAGTCACCTCGGGACATAGTTTGCACCAGAGCCTCTCATGTCAGTATATATTTGTATACTATCCAAAAAACCTTTTTGGACATCCTGTAACTAGCACAAACACCATGTGTACTTTTTAACACATTCGAATAATTTAAATTTTTGACCCCTTTATAACTTGAACCCAATCTGTGGCCATTAGGGGGGTGCAAGTTGCTTCCATCAATTTTAATGATTATTCACAAGCCTGAAGTACTTGTTTTCACAATCACAATTTTATCCGGAAGCGCACACTCTTTCACTACAGTACCCTGCTATTGTTGCTTAATAACCAGTTTTTTCCTGTCTTGTGTCGGAGCGGGGGGGGGGGGGGGGTTGGTTGGGGGGTTAGGACACGATGCTCGATTTGGGCATGGGGATTTCCATGCCTAGAAGGTACGGTCACACAGAAGAACAATCTAACCGACTCAACTCTTCCCGACTCACAAGCACCCGCATTTCTTTTCAAACATCGGCTACAGTCTTGTTTCACATAGCAAATTTACAATTTTTTAAATCCCTACCAGGGATGATTAATATGCGAGTTTCCCCGTCGTCAACGCGACAAGGGGTTGCTGTGAAACGCCTATTAGAGCAGTAGCGACATCATCATGGGGAAATCAACAAGATCAATCAGTTTAATTGGTGACGCCACTTGTTCAGTCCCCGATCAGTCACAAACCTTTAAAACGACGGCATAAGTGTGACATGATCGCTTTGTCAAGACTGATAATCGATTGTTGCGCCGACGTTGTTGACGCAAAACAGGTGGTACAGTCAAATAGGACGACAACCCGAGATACGGCGACCCCCGACCTCTCCCCGAACTACACAAGACCACATTTTTTTTCAAATCGGCTGCAGTCTTGTTTAAACTTACAAAACTACAGACACAAGAGAATGCTCAATCGCGTAGGCGACCAGCAATCAGAAAATCAAGAAGATTCAAGCATGGCACTTGTTCAGTTCCCAGCAGCGCAAAACTAAAGGACAGCCACAATTGTGAAATGTTTGCTTTGTACGACCTTCCGGATTCCAAAACGCCACGATTCTTTTTTAAGCTGCAAGAAAAAAAAAAAATTGTGCCGTTTTTTTTTTTCAATTTGACACGTGCTTCAGACCCACACAAGACTGCAGAAGATGTACAGGCCAGTCCCACATTTCAAAAAAATCCCTCACCCCCCCCAAAGGCGATTAGGCACCAGTTTTGAACGTCTGGAAGTGGTTTTCTGGCAAATAATCGGTTATAAGGACTACAGAACATTGTACCGAACAGTTCCAGACCTATGCAACCAAAATACATAGGAAAAAGAAAACTACTCCGTCTTTCGACAAATGGGCAATGGCACCGTCTTGAGCAGTTCTGGGGCGGGGAGTGGTTGTCTAGCAAAAAAATCGACTGACTGAGCCTTAAGAAAAAAATTATGCTCAGTGGGAACAAGTCTGGTACTGTTTGCGGACTTGTTAACCAGACATTTTAATTGGGGAGGGAGGGGGGAGGGAAAACAGGCAGGCAGGGGCAAGAGCATGGGGTGGAGGTGGGATGGGCAAAACAACAATTCCCCAATGAACCTTTTCTATACTTACCTTGCTGCATGGGGAAGAAGAGGGAAACATTTAACTGGGGTTTCCCTTCCCCGCGGTTCAGTAAAGTGGTGTAGTCTGTGTCACAGACTGCGGAAAGATATTATCTAATTAGTTAATGCTCGAGAGATAAACGTTCTCAGTCCTCATAGCGAATGCATGCTATGAAACTAAATCTCAAATATCTCCGGGGAAAACGAAGGGCTTCTATGGAGATTTGCATCAGAGGGTCCGTTACTATTGTTTGTTTTGCTATGGTCGTCCTAATTGGGTCCGAACCTATAGAACCTATCGAGAAAATTGAACGTTTTTGTCGGTACTTCGGTGTCGCAAAAAAGGTCAAGTGAACACCGCAATCGTCTACGGGACAGCATACATTTGTCCCACAAGGCCTTTCAGATTAGTCCAGGCTTGGAATTTTCAAACGCTGGTTAAATTTACGCCAACTTTTTTTTTTTTTTCAATTTTAGAACATGATATTACGTAATTACCGGACGGCCCGTAGTTTGGATCATATCTTAATATCCTCGTTGTTCTTCGAATGATGAATTACTCTGAATGCATAATTTTATAATAGTTCTTAAACAAGTTAATAATTATTTTGGTTGCCGGTAAGTTTGCAAGAGTGTTTCACTTCTTCAGTGATCGCTTCAGTTTCAGTGATCGCTCCCGTCACTCAATAGCGGGGGCTAGTGGTCTCTAAAAAAGGCGGGAAAGAATAAATGCGTTGTAAATTGTAATAATTGTACACCTTATTCCCCTGTCGTAAATATGGGTTGAAAATTTACAAACGTAACAGATAATGCGCTGGTGAAGTGAGTGGAGTTTGTCCGAGGGGGGGAGTGATACCATTCTTCAGAAATTAGGGGGGTCATGAAAACGCTGGGATGGGTCCCGTTTTAATAATTCAACAGGAAAATTTAATTTTTTTTAAAAAACCTGCAATTTTGATGGGTCTAAAAAGAAATTGATTGCTTGCTATTTATACCCAACCCATTTATAAATCACTTAAAGAATACTCTATGACAACTAAAACAAGTTTTGACAGTTTTTTTTCCATATACTATTAATTTGGTAACAAGGCATGCGTCTGGAAGTGGGGCTGTTTGCGTTTCGTCTGACAAATTGCAAGTATTGCACATTCCCGTTTGGCTTAAAACCATTATAAACTTCAACTATATGTGCTAGCATATGAAAAGTAAACATTTTCTGAAAGGAAAATTGTCCAATTTTACCAATATTTGCTATCAAAATTGCCGTAGTAGAACTAGGTCCTTAAGCAGGATGATCAAAACACTCATGAAAAAGTAGACAAAAAGTTTGGGTATATCTTCAAAGTAGCCTAGCGTCAAACCCAAAGCAATTACTCAAAAAAAAACAAGCATATTATGTAAACTAGAGGTATTTGCCATCTAACAAGAAAACTAGTTGACAAGGATACCCCTACCTATAGTAGAAACTATTTTTATGATTTTGGGAGTAACGGGTAACGAAATTGGGGGGGCAATAAAAAATATGCATATTGCATTAGGTTCTAAACACTGCTTAAAAGACTTCTTGCAGAAGCTTCTGCTAATAAAGCCACATCAAGTATTTGCCAGACAATCCACATAACATTCATTAAAATGTAAAACGTAATAGGGTTTAACCTTGTAAAATTCTTTTATGATGAAAAAGTATGAACTTTTCATGTCAGCTCACATGTTAAGCATCAACAAGTCATATGGAGAGACCAAGTATAATCTTCATGATTGAATTTATTTTCTGACAATAATATGACTGAAAATTACCTAATTTGCAGTACGGTAGGAGGCTTACATGTCTCATTGTTTCGATATAGCAGTTGAACTCATTCCTCCACTCTGTTTCTTCATTGATGAATTAAGAAAATTTAATTATTTAATTCAAGGACATTCATTTTGGTAATTTTCTAAGGAATATTTAAATCTGTAATTGCAGAAGATATAATTAAAAAACAGGAAGATTTAGAAGTGTCTTTTACTGAGTAAAAAAAAAACACTCCTTTTCACCTGTAAAATTTGTAACATACTGTGTCCCATTTCCTCTGCATCCCAGCTTATCTAATTAATTAAATGAGCTTCATTAAAATCTTTGGTCTATGTTAATTAGGCATTGAATTGAAGTGTAATTCCATTAGTTTTAAGTTGTTATCTTATTGAATGGTATTTAGAAACATAATGGGCTGATTAAACATCGTTTTCTCATATTGTATGTTCATCGTGTCCCATTGTATAATCAATCCCGACTTGTTAATTAATCAATTTTGATTATAATTTCTTTAATCAGAGTCCCACCCAATATTGGTCTCAAATTAAAGGGCAGTTAATTAGCTTTAATTTGATATATAATTCAAATAATTAAACAATTGTAAGATAAGAGCTGAAGCTTTATATTCTCCCATTGACTTTACATGAGTACCGTGTCCCAATCTCCGTGTCCAAATTGCTCCACCCTCCACCTTAGTTTAATTATTAATTCGTCATAATTTTAATTACTGAAGTCTGATCAAGAATATTTGGTGTATCAACTTAAAGCTAACTAAATAGGCCCCTTAAAATGAGGGTTTACTTGGAAGTATTCAATCACATTTAAGTACTCTAATCATTACAAACATGTCAGATTTTTCTAAAATATGAAACGGCTCCACCTAGAGCAGGCCCCAATCAAGGACACATGGCCACAAGTAATGATAATTACCTGAAGTATGATAAAACGCATTATTTTTCTCTGGAAAACTGATGAAAACATACACGATCCTTCTTTGAAACTCCTCACATAAAGGACAATATTTGGAGCAGAAAAAGTAAAAAAATTTCATTTTCAATCTAATTTGCAATATGAGTGCCCGGTGCCTTTAATTCTAATGACCAGATTTAGACAAACATTACATGAACATAATAATCAAGGCAGCCCATCCCCCAGAGGACCTTTAGGTGCTCTCAAATTATTTATTTCCTTGATAATCCTTTTTTTTTTCAAAATACTAGGAAAATTAAGTATTTCCCATTTGAAATCAACTTTCTACCAAATTAGCACCCTCAAATTCACCTAAAACACTTCCTAAACCTTTCAGTCATATAAGTAGATCTTGGGCATGTTTGATAATGCGATTTAAAATAAATAAGGACAATCGGGTAATTCCCCTTTAAAATCCATTTCACCAATTTGGTGGATTTGTTTGGAGTCTATTTGAAATCAACACCCTCAAATTGGCATAAAACACTTCTTAAACCCTTTAGTCAATTAGTGGATCTTGCACATGGTTTCATAAAACTATATTAAAAAATAAGGAAAATCGGGTAATGCCCCTTTAAAATTCCTTTTCCACCAACTTGACAATTTTGCATGATGCATATTCGGAATCAGCACCCTCGAATTGTCCAAAAACACTTCTTAAACCTTTCAGTCAAATAAGTGTATATTGCGCATGGTTTCATAACGCTCCTATTTAAAAATAGGAAAATCGGTATTCCCCCTTAAAAATTTCCCCTTTAAAATCCACTTTCCATACCATTGTGGTGGTTTTGTAAGGTGTCTTTTTGAAATCAGCCCCCTCAAATTGACATAAAACACTTCTTAAACCATTTAGTCAAATTATTGGATCTTTCACATGGTTTCATAAAGCTATATTTAAAAAAATAAGGAAATCGGGTAATGCCCCTTTAAAATTCCTTTTCCACCAACTTGACAATTTTGCATGATGCATATTCGGAATCAGCACCCTCGAATGGTCCAAAAACACTTCTTAAACCTTTCAGTCAAATAAGTGTATATTGCGCATGGTTTCATAACGCTCTATTTAAAAAATAAGGAAAATCGGGGAATTCCCTTTTAAAAATCCCACCAATTTCCATCAATGTGGTGGTTTTGTAAGGTGTCTTTTTGAAATCAGCCCCCTCAAATTGACATAAAACACTTCTTAAACCATTTAGTCAAATTATTGGATCTTTCACATGGTTTCATAAAGCTATATTTAAAAAAATAAGGAAAATCGGGTAATGCCCCTTTAAAATCCACTTTCCACAACTTGACAATTTTGCATGGTGCATATTCGGAATCAGTACCCTCGAATTGTCCAAAAAAAACTTCTCAAACCTTTTAGTGTATCTGGAGTAGGGTTCCCTCAAATATGCCACCCATGGATCCCCTACTAAAAACTTATGCAGATGCGACAACCACCGAAAATTTCTATTGTTAGGAGAAGCGTGTACATCATGTGTGTGGTGTTATAGAGCAACTTCGGCCAGCGGTGCAATGGCATATCATGGAGCCTTCTGAAGAATTTAACACGAAGGTTATTTTGTGATAAGGCAATGGGTTGCCAGCCAAGATCACCTAACAGACAGGCATTTGGTGTGTTTCTGGGCGCTCTTAAGATGTGCCTGGCCATTTGATATTGAAGACATTCAAGTCTTCTCACGTCTTGTGTACCCCTAGGGGCACCCAAAATAGATGCAGATAGTTAAATTGACGACATGCTAAGTTCTCCATAAAGGTCCCCGTAGTAAACACGATTAAAGTCGTCTTGCCCGTCAATAACTGATTTAATAAACCCGATAAGACGATTACCTTTCCTGATGACCTCATTAATATGTTGATGATCCGAAAGATTTCTAGTGATAGACCCCACGATATTGGGTAATAATCAACTCACTATGAAACTGTTACCCCAAATGCCATAATCTGTTCACATTCAAACGCTTACGACAATAAGAACATTGATTTGGTATATGATTAAAGCTTAATTTCCATGCGCTGGCAAAATCGGCCGCAAGATCTAACATTTTTGGAGCTCCAAATCATTATTCGCCAAGAGCACGAACATACATCGGCCCCCAACCAAAATAAACTACCCGATTCAGAAACATCACATACTCTAACCCCTAAATTATGATTAAGGTAAATTTTGCAAAGTTCATTGATATATATGCAAAATAAAACTGGCGATAACACGCAGCCCTGCATGACACCTTCATCCACGGTCAAAAGAATTTAAATATTACCAATTTAACTTTGGCTGAACATTCCTATATAATTAAAATAATTTTCCACACGCTACCACGAATTCAATATTCCAAACGAAAAAAGCAGACAGTATCTCCAAACGGTTTATTCGAATGCATCGAAAAAATCCAGGAAGGCAATGTATGTTGGTTTGCTTCAGCAAGTCTACTAGATGCCACAATCTTTAAGGTAAAAATGGGGTCCTCGCCACCTGGTAATTCTTTCTGAAAGCCATCTGGAACTTCCCGCAGGGCATTTAGATTATCAAGAAAATTCGAGATTTCATTAGCAATGCTTCTATTAATATTTTAGAATACACACGTGAGCGGATCCCCCTTACTTATTTAAGTTCCTTTGATTCACCACTTTTAGGATAGGCAATGATTACACCATAATTCCATTCGCTTGGGATATCATTTGTTTGACGAATCCGTGAAATAGACATTACATACGCCTTAGTAAACAAGCACCGCCATTTCCGAAGTTCATTTGTAATACCATCCACCCCCGGCGATTTATTATTCTTAGCGCTCAAAACAGCCTCCGTAACCTTATTCATTGATAAATCAATATTATAAAGGCAATCACCAGTAGGGGAATTATTACTGTTAGACGCATTGATCTAAAATTGACTACGCTTTTTGTCGTAGTACATTACACGTGGACACATCTGTATCAATACCATTGAGATTTATAGTCCATTTTGTCTAAAGTACGCCAATAGTATAAACACACATTGACCCATCCTTTTATGATCGCAACTAATCTCATTTGAATCAGGATCTTTGAGAGAATAGATATCCTGTTTATTCTTTTTACCTCTTAACGCTTCCAAAACTTACGACACCGAGGTCCCCCCTCTTGAGCGATCTGAATTGATCTGTTCAACCATCATTTGCATAATCTTTTGACGCACAAGAGGACTTAAACTCGCAAACGGGTTTTTAATTGGTATTCATCCCAAAGATTATTCCTCTAATCCTTGTCAAGCATATCCCCTTTAGTCCAATTCTATGTGCCTTACACGCTTGTTTTACTTGTGTATACATCATCAACATCTTTATTCCCACCACTTGCGAAAGTTTACGATCTAACTTCAGTGCCTATTGTGTGGTGGTGACGCATTAATAACCTTCTCCTTCAAAGACTGCCATAGAGAATCCGATATTCCTAAAACTGGATTTGGAGGCCAATCAGAGAATGACGAAGAAATTTCATCTGTAATTGACCAGTCCTGATTTGGGCCAATATCCCAAAAAAATAATCCTCCTGATGTTTAACACCGGCCTAAGCTTGAACATTATTGAGAGTACAATCATAACAAGAATGTTATGGTCGCTGCCCACGTTCATAGATTTCTCATCACAACAACACAAATCCTGGTGCACACAATTCCTTTTTAAAACACATCAGAACATAACATGTAATCAATTGCACTCTGAAGATCATTGCGAAACCACGTGTATTTCCCGTACACAAAAAAAATTTATTTGGTGCAATTTACAATCGTAATCCAGATCACCTAAAAATTCAAAAGACATTGAACCCTTTGCCTTGGATATCCCATCACAATCTGGTAGCTCACTTACCTACCTACATTGCAATCAGCCAGAATGCCTACTGCACTATCATTATTATTCATAGGCCGTGTATAAACACTATGTCAAGTGCTCTTGATGTTGTAACATATAGGTTGTGATCATATTTTATATATCACTCATGCATGTTACTTGTGTGAGAAATACACCTCATTCTTCATCTAGTTTATGATATGCGGCCTATAGCCCTTACGAAACAGATCTGTAAACAAGATGTACCAGAATCAAATCCAGGATTTTTTCAATATATATAGATATCTCTATCTATATATATATATATATCTATATCTCTATATATATCTATATAATATATATATAATATAGCAGAGCTATATATAATAAATAAATAAATAGCAGAGATTTATCTAGCGCCTTATGGCTATTGGCCTCTAAGCGCTTTCACAAATGGCCGCTGACCACTGTGGCCAAACGATACCATAAACCATTTAGCATCATTCAGGGAGCAGCAGTCGGGATCACGCTTTCCTTTCACCAACCATACATCGCGATAACCATCGCAGCCGGGACCACTTCCCAAATATCGCAAATGGTAAATGGCACAAATAACGCGGTTAGTTTCCTTGTCCAGGGAAATTACACGACAGCTGAATCTCACAGGGGCTCGAACGCACGCCCCCCCTTAAAATTTTAAAACGCAGATGAGCAGACACTGAGTCGAGCGCTTTACCCCTGATTGAGCTATCTTGTTCCGCTATATAATAGATATATATATAGAATATATATATATAATTATATATATCTCAAAAATGTTTTCTCTAGCCGTGGGGGGCAATCGTGGTGTGATTGTTTATCAGGCTTGCCATGTACGCAAGTTACCCGGGTTCAGTTCCCGGCGAGTGCTCTTTTGAGGGCCTTCTTCTACTCTGAACTTTCTTTCCACTTAACTTGTTCGTCTTTATAGGCCTTATGGCCATTTAAAAAACTTATTAGGCTGTTATTTGCGTACTTTAGCAACCGAACTGGACTATTGACTCGACCGCTCTCTCCCTCATATATATATATATAGATTATATATGAGACATTGATGACAGCGCGGACGTAGGCAATTTTTAATCGCCAAATGAACTTGCTGTGGATGGGACTCGAACCCACAACCTCCGTTTAGATCTCGGATGCGCTAATCAATTGCGCCACCACGGCATGGCATGTGATGGGTCCATTCGAGTTTCTACACCATAGCGTTCGATTCTTAAATGCCGTCCTATCACGAGGTATCAGCATTCTTATACACACGCAACTCGAAATAATTTATCACCTATGTGAGAAATTGGAGTTACTTAAGCCTCTTGTGAATTAACTGCCATGGAAAATAAATACAAATATGTGAGAAATTGATGACAGCGCGGACGTAGCATTATAATCGCAAAATGAACTGCTATGGATGGGACTCGAACCCACAACCTTCCGTTTAGATCTCGGATGCGCTAATCAATTGCGCCACCACGGCATGTGAGGGGTCCATTCGAGTTTCTACACCATAGCGTTCGATGCGTAATGCCGTCCATATCACGAGGTGATCAGCATTCTGATACACAAGCAACTCGAAATAATTTAATAACATAATGTGCAGAATTGGAGCGATTACTTAAGACTATTGTGGGAAACAATTACTGCCATGGAGAAATAAATACAAATATGTGAGAAATTGATGACAGCGCGGACGTAGCATTATTAATCGCAAAATGAAATTGATATGGATGGGACTCGAACCCACAACCTTCCGTTTAGATCTCGGATGCGCTAATCAATTGCGCCACCACGGCATGGCATGTGATGGGTCCATTCGAGTTTCTACACCATAGCGTTCGATGCGTAATGCCGTCCATATCACGAGGTGATCAGCATTCTGATACACAAGCAACTCGAAATAATTTGCATCACATTATCCTCTTTTGGAAATCCCTTATTAAGCACGTGATACTTTTGATTTTGGTACCAATAGATAGCTATTGTCATTCTCTTTCCCTTGATACCAGAAGTCCCATCATGCCCGTTATTTCATAGTGACGTCATAAAGACCATTAGGCAGCAATAATGTCAATTTTCCTAAAACACAAGTTCACATAGGGCGAAAAATTCAATTTTGGCCCCAAAAATATTAGGACTATCCAGATTTTTAAGCTGGGTTTGGGCTCTAACTCATGGCAAAAGACCCTTTTATATACATACAGAGGGTGTTCGTGCGTTACTCTGCAGAAAGTACCAACGAGAATAGGCCTAATGCTTGTGTTGCAACCACTGAGCTTTACTGTTAGCGAGGTTTATGGACATCATTTTGACGTCGTACCTGCATATTAGTACTCATTTTTGGTATCCGCAGGAAAAAAAGGAACACACTCTCTATTGGTAACCATCCACAATCACACGTTTTGAGTGTTTAATAAAACGAATTCCCCAATGAATAATGCATGTTGTAAAAAAGCTTGCAAGAAGAGGGTAAAAGTACACATAACTTTTTTCATTAGCCCAAAGGATGAAATCAGCACCTCTAACACAATTGATTTTATTTTCACTTTGGTTAGACCGATTCATATTTTACACGGCCAGATTCTTATGAAGGTTACAGTAAAATGAAGTTGGACATTAAACCATCTTACCTAATGTTATTGATTTTCTATAGAAAAAAAATAACACATTGTGGGTTATCGATGGGTACTAATCATTCTGGGACACCCTGTATATTATAATTTGTATATAATAATATTATACAACACCTAAAAAAATATTTTACACTATACCTAAGCTAAATCACAATCGCTTTTATGCGTCCTATTGGTGGACCCAACCACGATATTGTCAATTGAACACAGAGGATAAACAACCACTTGGGCCATTTTTCACTTGAAAGGTTTAAGAACGAAAAGATCTAGGCATGTAGCAATCATTGTGGGGGGGCATTACAACTTTTTTCAACAAAAGAATATAAGAATTATTGTACACTGATTAGAGTGATTATTATCATGCATTAAATAATCATACATTATTTTTCAAACAGTGCAACACCACATAATGTTGTGGAGAAAGGGGGCCCTCACGTTCATGGTGAAATAAATATCAATTTTTTGGGAATTTGACTGCTGACAGCCTAATGGAACAGCCACAAGTCTCTGCTGGGGACAAAATGTGCGGACAACGCTCTAAAGTGGAGGATAATTTACCCTTCCCCGGTCACACTCCATCGGAGATGCCAGACGGAAAATCATGAAAAAACATTGTTTTTGAACAAAGAACATAAAGGAAAGGATGGTCGGTTTCTAAAATCTCAGTTTAACTTTCAACAGGGGCGTTTTATGGTTTTAACCTTCAATGTGAAACTGATGTAAGGCTGTTGACAACAAAACTGTTTTGAATTGGTGAATGTTTCAATCACATGTATTTTATTGGCAATCGCATCGCTTACATAACAATTTTTTCTTAAGTAGTTCTCCTTGTTCCCGGTGGTGTGTTGAGGGGTGTCAAGGGGTCCAGTGTGTGTCTTTTGTGTCTGGGGCGGTTACTTACTCTGGCAATTAGAGTGAAATGACACACGTTTCCAACATTTAAGATCATGGTTAACAAATGTTATCAACACTGCCAATTCATTTTGAGGGTGTTATCTAAAGGGCAATCTAAGGTCTACCCCATTTGCGGGTTAAACCCCTCCGTAATTAATCAGATTGTCTAAATAACATTTTTTAAGACATTAATTTTGGTACACTAACGGGAGGCTTATTAGCTTCCCGTTAAGGGTGGTTCCCCAAGGGGGAGCTCCATGGAATCCCCCAAAGAAACTACTTCCCCGAATGAATGTTTTTTGCACGAAATTTTATACCACAAGGATGGAAGGGTCATAAGACAACCCCAATCAAGTCAATAAAATTGAAATTTATCATTTGGGGCTGCATTATGAGCAAAACAACATTGTTTTCAAACAGCGAAAAATTCCAACGAGCCTTGCGCCTGGTACATCGCAACTCGTTGTCCGCAACGTTGTTTGATGATGTTTGATATCTAATTCTAGAAGACCCAATGACATATATTTAACACACAACGTGCAGTTTTAGGCAATCCTGTATTTTTTTTACGAAGGGTTGCAAAAGCCCGTCCCTTTTCCCATCGAGTTTTACATAACAGTTTAGTCACCGACAAATCGATGAACTTGTTTGTTTTGAGCATCATAAAGGATTACCTTTGAATTTCACTGATAATTGGTTCCTTATATGTATGTGTGCACTTTATATCAGCAAATAAATGATATAGTTTTTCAGTTTTAAATTAAACAATATCCTCAGCCAATGAAAAGAGCGCATTTAATAGTCAAGCCATTACCAAAAAAAACATCGACGAAATATAAGGCATGCGTAAAGCGGCCAGCACGAAAAAGTTAAGCAAATTAGCACATTTTTTTGAAGAGCGCCCCCAATTTTTCAAAATTTGGAGATTTTTACACGGTTGCATTGGTAACTGGCTAGTAAATTATATAATACCTGTGAATGGTGAAGGCTCGAAAATGTCTGTGTCACAAACGAAGAATTTTCTACTAGAATAATTATTATCGGGGATCCCCGATAATATTCAACGGCCGCTCGGAAACTGAAAAAAATGTGAATAGTCCGGGAATACTCCATGTACGTGTCTACGCTCATCCTTAGTGTTTTTAAAATAGTTCAGTGCAAGTCAATGTTTTGGGTTTATTTTCTGGAGGCGGCCCTATTTCTCACGGACGGACATAACGTTAGCATTCCAGCTCTGCCGTTAAGTCCAATCTTGGGGATCACAATTTGAATTACAAATCGCTTGTTTTGTGATAAATACGCATTTTTAGCACTTCCCCTCGTCGCAGGTATAGTTTTTCCTAGACAATTACCACGTAACTGTGGCAAAAATACAAATTTTGAAAATTGGGGGCGCTCTTCAAAAACGTGTGCTAATATTGCTTAAGTGCCTAAAATCAATAATAAACAATTATTTTCCAGAAGGGAGAAATTTGTCGCTTGGTTTGTATTTAAATACGGATAATACATGTAAACAATATCTATCCCATTCAAACAAAAGTTATTTCAAACATATCAATTTTTAAATTCCGTTGAGTATAATTCAGCTTATCTACTGTAACACTAGCAAACGGCAGAGTCTTATATAATCCAAATTTCAAATAACGTGTGTAATTAATTTCCATAGGCCGTATTCCACAAAGATTTAGTCCTGCTAAGGAATCTCTAAAAATTCATTTTCCTTTCCTAATAGTAGTCGTTTTTTTTCTGCTGAATACAAAGAGAAAGTACATGTAGGCACTCGAAGCTGAAAACTTACCTATTTCAATTGTTTCTCTTTCACATTCTGTTTTTTGTTTAATTAAAGGGTCTTTCTAGATGGACTTAGTACAAAAAAAAAAAAAAACTGGACTAATTCTTTTGTGAATACAGGCCATATCATGATTTTCACACACAGAAAACAAGTTCAATGCATAGCCCTACTTACCGCCATCACAAACACATTTTGGACCAGCAAGACAACCGATTCCATAGGCCCCGTGTGGTTTGTGAATTGGTTATTCATACACTTATTGTGGTCTCACTTTGACTTATATATCCCATATTTTATGTAACCTATCGTTGTCGTTCACTAGTGATGTCTTCATACAATATCGCCTTTCAACAGTAGTACTTCTCCTCCTTATTTTCTAAAAATGGCGAGAAGGTTATTGTCATGTAAAGTATTTATTGCTTGTGAAAGGCATGGGCTAAAATCACGGCGACGAGGTTCAATTCTCATTATAGCAGATATTCAATTGCCTGAAAGTTAACTGAAAATCTCATACATCGTGTGTCAACCAAAAACGCATGGATTAGAAAAAAAAATAATAAAAAACAAGCATCCCATTCATCGTAAATGTTAACACATAAGTCCTAAGTGGTGGTTCCCTGAGGACCCAGAAGTTCGTTTTCCGCGCTTTTTTTTTGGCATTTTTTTAATTGTTAGTTGCGCACTTTTTTGATGAAAATGAATCTACAGTTCGTTTTCCGAAAATTAACATGGATCACCTCGAGCCCCCACCTTATTTTTTTTTAGTTATTAACAATTTAGAGCCCGAGACTAGAGGTATTGACCCTAACTACGTGGTTAACCAATCTACTGAGTGGTTTCCTTTCGAACTGATCCAGGAACGACTTGGGACATGCACATGATACCTCAGTCCCACTCTTCTCGAAATTGTAAAGAATAGTCCCAGGTTTTGTTGCTCATATAGGATAATGACTTTGCTTTTAAATTAGTTAAATCATAATAGCACATCTTTTAAGAGCGCCCATCATTTTTTCAAAAAATGAGATTTTTTACAACACGGTTGCATTAAAAGGGCGTAACTCAAAATGTTTGACATTTTGAGTTAGTGACAGTATCCTGGGTTAAATCGAGGAATGATTGCTTTCCATTTTTGATGATTCTCAAGTCGCAAAAGTGTTGCGTTTACATGAATAGAGAGTCCTATCTCAAGCATTTTTAATGTTTTTCACAATTTTCATGGCAAAAGGGTCCGTATCTCAAAGTTAGGCCATTTCTTAATAACTTATCAACGAAACCAAACAACTTATTATGGCAAAGGTCCACTTCATAGTACGCGCCATTTTCAGAAAACTTACGTCACATTTTTTTATGGCACAGGACGTAACATTTGCGTTAAGTCATATTAACCAATAAATCATGAGGGCCGGGAAGATGGGAATTGACGTGACTTTACAATACCCAGCGTGCTTATATCTCATCACTAGCTAGGTGGACACGATCTGGGCATATTTTTACAATACCCTGTGCACACACATCTGAGATCACTTGGGTACACAGATTGGGCATAACATTAAAATATCCTGCGCACTAAGCCATTATTGTCAATAACCAATTTTCTAATAACATTTAATCTAATATCCACTTTAATCTAACACCAGAATGTCTAATATCAGTGGTCTAAGGGCCATCTAGTCTATCCCATTTGTCTACTACCCATTGGTCTAATCAATGCAAACCACAACCATGCTAAATGTTCCAGTCTAATAACCTTTGGTCGAATACCCAATTGGTCTAACAGCATCTTAGTTCGTAATCCATCTGGTCTATATATCCATTTGGTCTAATACCCATTTGGCCTAATGTTCATTGGTCTAATATCCACTGGGTCTAATGTTTTCCTACTGGTCTAAATATCTACTTGGTCAAATGAGTATTATTAGACGGTCTAATAATACTCATTTGGTGTAATATCATTTGGATGTTAAAGCCAAAAATAATTGATGCTCTAAACATTATTTAAAACAATTAGACCAAATAGATATTATTAGAAAAGATGGACATAGACAAATGGATAGTAGACCAATGGGCATTAGACCCAAATAAGTATTAGCCCAAATGAATATTAGACTAGCTGAGTATTAGAGGTAAAGGATATTAGGCCAAATGGGTATTAGACCAGAGGATGTTAGACCAGTAGATATTAACTAAATGGGTATTAAACCAAAATGGATTATGGACCGATTGGATATTAGACCAAATGGCATTCGAACCAATAATTATTAGATCCCCCCCAAATGATATTTATCCTAGCTGAATTTTAGAGTAAATGGATATTAGAACAAATGGGGTATAAGAACCAGATGGATGTTAGACCAGATAGATATTGCTAAATAGGGTTTAAAAAACCAAATGGATATTGGACCAGATGGAATAGAGAACCAAGGAATATCAACCAAATGGTTAATAGACAAAACAAATAAAACAAACGATAATATGGAAATTAGACTATATGAGTTTTTAGACCAGATGAATAAGAGACTATCAGCTAGACCTATGTTATTTAGCTAAGTAATATTAGACTATAACTAAATGGTTCATAAAAGACCAATTGGATTAGACAAAATGGCCATTAGACCACTGGATTTGACCATATGGCAAGTAACCTATTTTGCTTCACCACACCAGTGAACAAAAAATGCTCCACCACACCCTGTGAAAAAATAACTTTTGTCATGATAATATTAAGTTGCCATAAACGTTTTGATTGTCCAGAGACCTATCTCTAAGCTAAGCCCTTTTTGCCATGAAAATACCTGTTATACGTTAGGCCCTTTTGCCGTGAAGAAAAATAACTATCTCTAAGATACGCCCTTTGGCCTATGAAAATACCGATG
The DNA here is from genome assembly GCA_023653785.1 of Ophioderma brevispina. Taxonomy (NCBI): domain Eukaryota; kingdom Metazoa; phylum Echinodermata; class Ophiuroidea; order Amphilepidida; family Ophiodermatidae; genus Ophioderma; species Ophioderma brevispina. Next base: position 17,064 of record JAMKCH010005220.1, on the reverse strand, counting down.
CAGCAAGTTATTTCATTCGCGGCAAAAAGGCCTAACTCTAAGATACGCCTTTTGCCATGAAAATAACTGATTAGTTAGTATTGTCTTCGCGGCAAAAGGCGTATCTCTAAGATACGCCCTTTTACCATGGAAAATACCGATGCAGACAGTTTTTTTTAATTCGCGGCAAAAGGGTCTAACTCTAAGATACGCCCTTTTGCCATGACATACATGATACGCACTGCGATACTTTGGTGTAACTTCATAAATTATATTTCTCCAAAATACAAAGGCATTTAACCAAAAAATGATATAACAAATTTACAAAAAAGAGGCCAAGACTATTCCTACATAAGCCATATGTGTCAAAATAAGTCATACAAAAAAAAATACTTCCCTAACTTTAAAGCCATTTTCTCGAAATGCTGTTTTTCGAGTTACGCCCTTTTGCTATAAAAGCTCAAATGTCTGTGTCGCAAACGAAGGAATTTAGTAATTAACAAATTAATATCGGAGATCCCGATATAATTCAACGGCCGCTGGAAACGGCCCTTCCCAGTATGAAATAACAGGGAAATAGCGCCATGTACGTGTCTACGCTCAATCCATCAGTATGTTTTATGCTAGCAAGTCAAGTAACAGATCATTTTCTTGAGGTACACTAGTTCATCATGGATGGATATAAACTTAAGTACAATCTGGGATCCAATTCTAATTACAAAATCGTTTATTTTTTTAGCATTCTCGTTACGCGGTGTAGTTTCCTAGACATTACCAACATTATTTTGTTTTCAGAACTTCTATTCTACTTTTGTACACGTTCAAATAGCCAGTAAAACATGATTGGCTCATGTCACAGCTAGCAACGTAATTGTGCTGTCCAATGATTTTGATTATTGGGGACAGTTGGCTGAGGGAGGCTAGGATTGGGTGAAATAGTTTAGGGATGTTTTATTTCTTGAGAGGGTGCACGTGGGAAGGTCTTTTGGTTTGCGTTAATGTTCTGTTTTATTTCTTGGTACTGTTTGCTGGTGGTAATTGGTTTGTGGTGTCAGGTGGAGAATGAGGTGGTGTATAGTGTCATGGTATGTGTCCGATGTTGGTCTCTGGTGTCCGAATGTATGGTGTCAGGATTATGTTGGTGTCAAGTATAAGGTGTATGGGGGTTGGTGTAGGTCATTGTCAGGCATGTGGTGCCCAGTGTTGGGTGTGACTGCCACATGTTGCGTTGGGTGTGGGTGTCAGATGTTGGTGTCAAGTTGTGTGTCGGGTGTGGGGGTCAGATGGCTATCAAATGTTGGGTTTGGGTATGGGGTGTCAGGCTGTCAAATTGCGGTGTCAGATTAAGTGTCCGACATTGGTTCGGTGTTGGCAGTTGAGGTAAAATGTTGGGTGTTAAGTGTCAGATGTTTGGTGTCAGATGCTGGGTCAAAATGTTTGGGGTCAAGGTTGGGTTTTGGGTGTCAGTTGTAAAAATGTGCAGGTGTCATATGTTGGGTGTCAGGTGTTGGGGGTCATGATTGGGTGGTTCAGGTGTCATGTGGGTGGCAGGTCAAATGTTAAGGGTAGGTGTGGGTGCAGATGCATAGGTGTCAGTTTATGGGGGTATATTGTATGAAGCCAGTGTGTCCGGTGCAGGACTGTGTTATCGGGTATCCTATCAGGTGTCTTTTGTTGCGTTCCTAGTTTCTAGTTGGTGCATATTACATTCTCAAATGAAGTGTATAGTTAATAAAAGGCACAAGATTCTGAAAACAAATTCTTTACCCTGATGCCCATTATTGAAAAGGGCGCATTCGGATTGGGTCAGTTTACTGCCCATTATTTCTCACATAATGGGTCGCAAGACACTTGCTTATTAAATCAATGATGTTTTAGCTAATAGAATAGAAATAAAGAGCTTGCAGTATCTTTCTATGGGCTCATTAATGTATCTCGGCCAGAAAAACTTTAAATAATGGCTCGGCTGCACCTCCCAATATTAGTTTTTCAGACCTCGGACACAAATCATTCGCCCCATAAAAGATACTAAATCCCTTTTTATTTTTTAAATAATGATAAATGGATGGATTTTTTTTTCTCACAATACTCCAATAATTGGTCCTTGCTCATGAGTTTTAAAAAAGTTGTGATCGTCGCTTGCGCGAACAGCACAACTTTTTTTAAACTTTCATAGCTTGCCCAATTAATTGGAGCATGTGCTCAAATTGGACCATGACACAAGCACGGTATAAAGTTCAGAAAACAAAAAAGAGGGGCAAGAGAGGGGAAAGATAGATCATTTGGCAGTAATAGAAACTTAAAAGAACATACCTGTAAAACTTCCAGGGTGTGTCAATTGTGAAAGTTGCACATTTAGCGTACATTTGGGATCGTTTAATGCACAACATCACAGACGATAATTGTCGCATTCAACAACTGTCCGATAAGGAAGTACCGTTTTCAAAGGAGCAACGCAACGTAACAGGAATGACAAAGGGGGGATGGGGCAACACACTGTTCTCCGGGGGCGGCCAGGATAGCGTTGTTTTTTAACGGAAAAATGCTAATCTTATTAATATTTTGAACGGCTAATTATGGAGCTTTGGTTATGTAGATTGTACTCTTTAAGCTTGATAAATAACAAAAAGAAGTTAAATGTGCTTCGTTTAACCAAATTGCGGTAAAAAAACTGATAAAATGTTTATCTAGAACTGAAAGTTAGGCCTACCATAAAAACGTATTAATCACCAGGCTATTAGGCTTGCATTTGGTAATATGGGTTCTTAAATTTGGAAATGGTGTAGGTAGGATTATTTTGCGGGTGCATGGTGAAGAGGGTTTAGGTGAAGAATTTTCAGCTCCGTGCTAAATGGTTAATAACAAAATCCTGACAATAAGTTATACTGAGGGGGACTAGGTGAAAATAATTTAGGATTTTAAGATTACTAACCATTGCTAATTAGTATAAATATGAAATATAAATTGTTTTAACAGCCATTTTATTACGTTTTAACCACGCAACTTTCTGAAGCATATGTCCTTTGGGGTACTAACGCTAGAGACCGATTTTCTGGCGTTCTGTCCAATTGAAAAATAGCCGGATTTGCATAAAAATCTTTGAAAAAATAAGTATTCTATCAACAATTGAGTTACCCTAGAGAAAAGTATTTCAAAGTATGCTCTTTCTATGAAACGTTTCTAATTTGCAAATTCAGTTCAGGGAAGTCGCGTTGTTACGGACAAAAAACGGTATAATGCGTAGGAGTAAGCTTTTCCACTGAAAAATGGACGCTTTTTTGCATAAACCTATCATAAAAAGTTAATATCGTTCGGACCAATTTAGATCCCCTACAGAAAGGGATTTCAAGGGGTGCTCTTATATTAAACATTAAATATGTTTTTAATTCAGTCCCGGCACTCGCGGGGGGGGGGGGGTTATAAATGTCAAATATTTAAAAATTCGCCTTTTTGCCTACAAAATTCAACATCGCCTAAAATCATTGAAATTTTAATTACAGCGGATATTGCTGAAAAAATGAGATTGTTGGGATCTAAAGGGGTTCCCAAACCGATGATAAAGGAATCATAATGTGCCTTTCTAAAATGTGCCAAATATAGCGAACTCAGTACTGGGCTTTACCCATAAAATCATTTAAACTGGTCCTTATGATCAAACGGGCATTTTATACTTAAATATAAATGTTCGATAGTAGTGATAAAAAGCATTTCTGTAATTAGCTTCATGTATTAGTTGGCTTATTTTACATATGTATGAAGTTTTCTAAAATATCGGCACATTTTATGAACCAACTCCCAACCCCCCCCCCCCCCCACCCCAATTCAATGTTGAATCCTGAAATTGTTTTCATGGGAGAATAATCCAACATTGATTGGTAGGGTGGGGCGGGTGGGTATACAAAGCTTGAAACGATTAGAAGCAAATACTTGTTGACAGGTATTAGACAAAGGTGATTTAAGTTATATTTTTTGAGTTGTCAGTACACTGTTTTTCTATCTCTCGTCTGAAATGCTGAGTAATAGCAATAAACACATGAATACACGTTTTGAACGGCCAAACCTGCATTAAGGTATCTATCTACCTTGAGTAAAAATATCTAAAAAAGTAATGACTATAAAAATCTGGACGAGGAGAGAGGAGAGATAATTCAGATGGAACAGAGGTCAGAAAAAAAATTAACAAACATTGGTGGGATTCGAACCTGCGTATTTTGGCATTGGTAGTAGCTGAAGCTATTGGACTGTGCCCCTGGAAATCGCTATTCACTTTGGAAGATCAAATGATAAAAGCCCGTTACCATATTCATTGGAGGCGTGTTGAGCGAGTTACATCAACGCTTTACAGTATGGGAAAAGTGCTTTTTCTGGGTTTTCTCTTCATTCAAACAACCTTTCAGGTACGAGGGATGAGAGTTTTACACAGTTTCTATCATGATGTCGATTTCCGAACAAGTTAACGTTTACGGACAATTGGGCACGCTTTACACAACCCGAAAAAAAAGGAATTGAAACTATGAGTACTCTAAATATTTCAATTACTGGGCGGTAAAGAGTTCTACTACGTGTATCTCTATGGTGTAACTCGCTGTGTGAAGCTCATGATTTACACTGGATAACCTCATACCCAACGCACGGGCGTCCTCGTCAGCATATATCAAGAAGTGTGGGAACGACACGTGTATCCGGTAGGGGGAGAATTATTTAGACTGCATTGTGGTATTCGTTTGGGAACAAGTACTACAAACAATGTTGACCATTTTATTGGACATTTGAATCTAATTTCCAAAAGATAAACTTTGCTCAATTCCAGTGTTCGGTGATTTTCACATGCATGAAATTACCTTCCCCCAATCAGGCCCACTTGTCGCCAATAGATTTATTTTTAAATTGGTATGCAAATGGCATCTACCTCATTTGATAAAATTAAAATGTGAATCCAACCAGAAAACATTTGAGATTAATTGCTTTATTGAACGTAAACATCACCTGACAAAGTATACATTGTGTGCAGTCTGAGTAGTGCAGTGGTTAGTATGGGGATTCAAGATCACTCATATGCGGGTTCGAGTCATTAGGAATCATATCCACCCCCTTTGTGTTTTACTATGCGAAATGGTACATAATGATATATAGCTATAAATAAGAAAACCCTGAGCAGAAGTTTTATAAAGTTCGCTTCGATAGCGTTATACAAAACGTGAGGTGCTGACAAAATGGACCAAACGGTGCGAGTAAAATAGCGTTAATACAGTCCCAGGCACTCGCGTTATACAGTCAAATATTTACATTTCGCTTTTTGTCGCAATAACTCAAAATCGCCTAAATCACTGAAATTAATAGAGAGTAGATTGTTGACAAAATAGCAGACCGTTGGCATCCATAGTGGTCCAAAAAAATGAAAACGAATTGTGATGTTACCAAGACCCACGGAGGCGCACTGGAATATTCTTGCCACAGACATTTAGTATTATCATGAGTTATTATAGAAACTAGTCCAAGATGTGATTTGTCGTATACCAATGTGTGTTATGTGTTTTTTCTTTCCTTCTTTTTTGCTTTGGTGTGAGGTTTTGTTGCTTGCTTTGCGTAAAGCGTGTTGTTTTACATACATACATACTACATACATACAGACATATCAGCTTTTATAGGCGCCATTTCAAAGTCACAGCGACCCAAATCATGCTACAAAAGCACAGTTAAAATACAGAAGCGAGTGAAAAAATGGATATAGAACATCAACAAGAGAAAAATTACACAGGTGCAAAGGATGAGTCTTAGTCTTTTTGAAGAAGGGCACAGGAGATGGAAGAACGAACATGAGATGGAAAGGTCATTCACAGTTTTGCGGGGCTGTAAGAAAATGCTCCGATTGCGGCAGATTGGAGTGAACGATGGATGAGTTTTAGGTCCTAGAGTAGTGTAGTGTCATGAGCAGATCTTAAGCCCGCGACCGGTTTGTTATCCAACGCAAGATGTTAATACTCAGGAGCCAATCGGCGAGACACTGAATACATTACACCATGATTTGAAGGAAGATTCTGTCTTTTAACTGGTAACCAGTGGAGCTGTTGAAGCAAATTCAGTAACATGGGCACGTTGCCAGATTTAAAAATAAGTTTAGAAGCCCAGTTCTGAAGAGTTTGAAGGCGAGAACTGTTTGAGTGTTGGAACCCATAAGAGTATATTACATAGTCCACAACGAGAGAGTTACTAGTGAGCGTACAACCTCATTGCATGAATCAAAATCGAGGAACCGGCGGATAAGTGAAATATTCCGAAGATGGAAAGTTAAGTTGCGTGACAAAGATGAAATCTGGTTAGCCATGGTGATGTTGGTGTCAAAAATTATACCCAGGTTCCTAAGGACGAAGGTGTAATGGTATTAGGCCCAATCTGAAGTTTAACCGTAAGCATGCGACGTTTGTTGTGTGGTAAAAGCAACAAAAAATTCAGTCTGTCATGTTAGTTCAGCATATTTTGTGTCATCCAGGATTGTATATCGTTAATGCAAGAAGACAGTCTAGAGAGAGCTTGATCAATGGAGTGCTTTGAAGATGGATCAAAACTGGTGTTAAAGCGGATATCGTCCGGTATAAATGGTAACTCGACCATGCCTGCAAATAATTGCGGACGATGGGGATGGTCTTGTAAATAGAAAATGATAGAGGGCATATGATCGAACCCTGAGGCAGTCAATATGGCGAGTGATTGGCAGATGGAAACCATTTATGCAAATACTGGTAGTGCGATTGCAGAAATAGATGATTCATCTTAGAGCCGTGCCACTAACACCAATTCCTGTTCAAAACGATCAAAAGGGAATACTGGTGTCACCGTATCAAAGAAGCGGCGAATCAGGTCTAGAAGCACCAAGAGCACTCCTTGCTGGGTGATGGAGCGCAGTACATGAGTCATCTTAACTTTTCCAAAGGCCGTCTCTGTGCTATGTGCAGCACGATAAGCAGGACTGATAAGGGTTCACCCAGCTAGTTCTCAGGCAGTGATGTGTTATGTTATTTACGAAATGCCTTTCAATAACTTTGGACAGAAACTTAAGTGGTTTGACCTGGACGATAGTGATGTTGGATAAGTGAGGATTCTTTAAAACAGGGCTGATGATGCATGCTTTAAAGCATCAGGAAACACTCCCTCGAAATAAAGACATATTAAGGAATTTGGTATAGCAGGAACAACTGTGAGTATTACTCTTTAACAAACCATGTTGGTATTTATCAACAGCCAGCTTTTGGCTGAAAACCCCCTGATCAGTTTTTCAACATCTTCTTCACTAACTAATCCCCTCAAACTCTGAGAGCAAACAAGTAGCATTACCTACATTACTTGAACTATCATCATCATCACTGTCGCTTCTGTCTTTTAGAAGCCCGATTGATCTATCTACTTTATCATTAAAATACAGAGCAAAATTCATCACACAGTGTTTTGTAATATCATGCGAAGGTAATATTTTTTACCACTATTTAAAGGCCATTGACAGTTCTAAATAAGTCTTGAGTCAGCTATGCTTACAATGGCTTTCAAAGAAGCCTTTTTTGGTCCGTCAATCATGTATTAACCAATACATGTGCTCACGGTTAGAGTTGATGGTGCACCTCAAGTCCAGTTTTCCGCCATTTTTCTCTAGACGGCGACGTACTCTCCTGGCCTCATGTATATTAGTATTATACCATGGTTGATGGAATCCTTTGCTACGAGTTCTTAATGTGTGTTTTATGTGTTGTTATGTGGTTTGTGTGTGTGTGTGATGTGATGTGTGTTTTTTCTCTTCTTTTTCTTCTAGAATTAAACATTATGTTCCAACGGAGAACGTGGGTCGGTGCAAAAGAGAAAAGAAACCCCTCATTTATTACTGTTTAGAGTTCATCCGTGTTTAAAAAAGTTTACTCGTCGAACTCATCTTTATAGGCCAGCCAGCTCGTAATTTGTGTTAAAAACCTCTTTCCCCAAACTTTTTTTACCTATTTCTATGTCTACACGAAACGATTAATCATCTGTGTTCAATTTGAAATCCGTGGGCACTTCGACATGGTTAGCCACAGAGCGTTTAAAAAGCGTTAACTGTATGCCGGGATAGGAAATACAACCTTTAAATAACTTTTCTCCAAAATGGTATTAGAGAAAAACAGTGGAATTTTAATTTGACTAGTAAAATCATATAAGATATGATTTATAACTAAAAATGGCTAGTAAACTACGTCCATATGTGTTTTGTCGTTATACAAAATGTGTTGTGTCTTTTTTTGTCTTTCTTTTTTGATCTTGGTGTGATTTCTTTGTTGCTTCTTGCGTAAATGTGTGTTGTTTTATGTGTCTGTGTGTTGTTTTCTTTTCGTTTTTCTTCTAGAATTAATACATATTGTTCCAACGGAGAAGTGGGTCGGTGCAAAAAATCTCATTTGTTACTGTTTATAGTTCATCCGTGTAAAAAAAATGTTTTAATCGTCGATCAATATTTCATAGGCCAGCTGAGATCGTTAATTTGGGATTAAAAACACGTCAAACTTTTTCACCTATTCAATTCTACACGAACCGATAATAATCTGTTGTTAATTTGGAACCCGTTTTCACTTCGGTATGGTGGCCACAGGAGCATTTAAAAAGGCGTTACTGTGTGCTGGAATAGGAAATACATACCTTAGATAGCTTTCTCCAAAATTGATATTTGAGAGAAACAGTGAATTTAATTTGAACTAGCAAAACCTCATAAGATATGATTTACATAACATATGAACTGATCTTGGTACCGCTGTTTCATCTGGATCCCCTCTTCAACAATGTTCTTCTATACAATTCATCACTTATGAAACAAATAGTACGATATCTGTATGTAAAACATCTGATTCCCCCATGATGAGTCCGAAGTTCCAACTCAATGAAGAGCCGACCGATATCCCCGGCCGGGGATTCTGGATCTGTTGTGCCAGAAACTCAAAGTGGGTGGGAATCACCATCTACGATGATTCTGTCGCCAAATGATGAATTGAAAAGGTCTAAACCCGATTGTCTTCTTCAAGAAGAATTGCCCAACCTGAGAAAATATCTCCATGGAAGAGCCCGACCTCATCTCATGGAAAAAATCAAAGAAGTGGCCTCATCGCCAAGGTTGCTGCCTTCTATCAGTTCCCTGAAAAGTCTTCAAAATCAGGAGTGGTTTGGAGATGAAACTCAAGGGTAAAAATCAAAGAAAACATCAGCCCTTACTCTCGGCCAAGAAATGGGAATGGTGCTCAGAAAGCATTGGATGATCTCTCAAATTCCATCAGATCTAAATTACAGGAATGACAACCACTGCCTAATGAAAATAAATTCACCTTGCCAATAGTGCATATAAACATGCGAACCTAACCACATGTCAGTGCCGCTAAGCATCTCAGAAAGGCAACTGAAAAGCGTGGGAGAAAAGATTAAAATGAGAAGGACGATACGTCCGATATGCTAAAACCAGCTTATACCAACAAGAAATACACTATGCCGTTAGAAAACAAAATAAAGGATCTTGAGAATTCGAATCAACTTCTTAGACAACAATTCCAAAGCGTCAATATTGATCGGACTACTTGTAACCAATCAGTCAACAATAATGATAGTAAAACAGAACACGAAAACCTCGAGAAAAAGATGTGTAAGCTAACCCAAAGTTGTTACTGACTACCTCTCGTCTTCTGGAAGTACCAGTGTTACATGGCATAGTTACAACGTTGGAATATAGGATCCAACAGTTGGAATTTAATGCCCTGCAGAAGAAAATTCACTCCCCTGAGCACTCATCTAATAAAATGGAACAAGCCAAAGTCACGGTTCTAGCTGCTGTACAAAGATGTCAATCGTTCACGAGTAAATCACAACATCGCCAATTCTGGGGCAATCCAGCAGAGATACTGATGAATATAGAAGTCCTACTGTACCATCGTTCTAATTAAAAGAAAGGTTGCCATCATGAGACAACGGCGTTATATCGAGTCTTAATTGTAATACTCATCTTCCTTCAAATCCAGTGGAGGTACATCCCAGACTTCCTTCAAATGTGGATACAATTAATTATTATGTCTCTTACTGCCATAAACAACTGTTGAAGGACAAGGGCTTTACCAGATGCCTCCAACCTCGTGTATGACATCTAATTCTGCAATATAGAATATCCAAATTTGTTCTTTATGAGAATGAATGGTCAAGACTCACTTTAAATAGGGACGAGTAATACATGAATTGCAGGACTTACCAGTCTTTCCAGCTCAATGAATTGTCTACCGTCCTTAATAAAAGACAATGTAATCAACATCAATAATTCTACATCTCTCCTTGAAAGCGATGGATGCCAAATTCAGAAACAGAGAAATCAAGACATCACAAATACTGCTTGTTTCAAAACAGCTCAGGATACTATTTCTGTACCCAACCAGTATTACAGAAGCTGCCGACACCCAAGGAAAGGACTTGGTGTACTCTATAACATCTTTGAGTAGACATATGACAATACTACTTTAAGATTCCTGTCGAATTCTCCTGGTTTCAAACCCCCATAGATGCGATCCCAATCAAGTTAAATAGAACAAAAAGGATTGCTGATAAGATAATCCGGGCAACGTTAACTCCAGAGCAAAACAACCGTAATCATTGAGCACATCAATCTTCCTTGTAATGGAACGTACAAGCCAAGGGGCCACGCACCACTGTGATTTCTGGGTCATATTTGACCCAGCTTCATCCTCCCATCTATTCACTCATGCCAGTGAAAGGACCAACCTTCAGAGAGAACTACTAAAGGTATATTCGATTGTCGCCATATAAATAATTCTGTTCATCCTAGCCCAATCTCAACGGTCAGGAATTGTAGCCAAAACCAAGCTCTCCGACACAAAAAAGTCATCAAAACATCCGGACTACTGTAAAGAATATGAAATCAAAATAATGTCTTTCCTATTACCAACATGAAAATGTGGGAAATTAACCAATAATATTCACCCTAATACAACAATACAAAGGACACGCATTCCGCAATTACCAAGTCTCCAGAGAGATGAAAGGCTTATGATTCACCAGTTGACAAGAACAGCGTCATCTTGGATCATCTTCAAAGTGAAAAACAATTTTCCATACAAGAATGCTCTTCTGAAAGAGAGACTGATTCTTATGGCTCCAATGAATTAAAGTATACATATCAAGCAGTAACCCCCACATAGCGACAAAGTCAACTGGAAATGGTGCGGAATCTAAGCGTCAGCAACTTTATCTAACAACCATATCGCATCGACCAATAACTACTCGTATCTTCACAAATTCCAACAAAAGACAGCAGTAAACAAAGGGATCCTTTTTTAGAGAGAGGTCATACTGAAGGAAAGATGGATTAAAACAAGGTGCAAAACCAAAAGACAGTCTCGATAGTGACATGCAATCTCAAGAATTTCATCTACGGTAATTTGTTTCCTGGATGAGGTACTTAAAAATAGTGATATGTCGCATCCAGGAAACACGGGTAACTTGGAAATAATTCAAACTGCTTTTAAGTATGCTACTCATGATGGCTATGTGATGGTCGTGATAAAACAATATTTTTGATCCAAAACGTCCACGTGGATAGGAGCGTGGGTTATATGGCATAAGGAATGGTCTGCGAAGATTACAAAATTGCCTGATGGGGATCACGTGTTAGTCCGGTCGATTATTCTGACAAATCTCACAACTTATGTATCGTGAATGTGTACATGCCATGTGATGGATATAAGTCATCCACCCCGGATTATGAAGATGTGCTTGACCAGATTTATGAAATAATCAATAAGTCGCCTCAAGCTCCAGTTTTATCATCTGTGGTGACTTTAATGCCTCCTTGCGTGGGAAAAATCAGAAAATCCTTTGATGCATTACTTTAGGACTTTTGTTACACAAATGGTGTCTTCCCTGAAAAGTACCAGCATGATTACACCTTCTTTCACAGCAACGGAAAGTCGTTCGAGATTGACTATTCCTGCAACTTCCCAAATCAATGTATTGATATAGAGAAAGTAAGCAATCAAAAGATGCTCCCAATATGTTTCTGAGAACGTTGGCTTTGATGGCAAGTGTTAATCTCCCTATTGACAATCAAAGTTCTTCCAATCAGAAACGACAATTTCAGCTCAGTCACTCTTTCAAATGGAAAGGGGCAGAGCTGTGGGTACAACTCATGGTAACAAATTACTGGAGAACCTGATATGAATGACGATGCACCAACACATGGCAAGAGATATCTGTGAGACTCTTGTGGAGGCATCCATTCTTACTCTAAAGACCAGACCAAAACGTGGACATAACTCCGGGCGTCTTAGATCTGGACACCAATAATGCAAAAAGAGTTAGGATGCAAATATTCTTTTTACAACTTTTAAAAAAAGCAAGACTTGTCAGTCTCAAAATGTAGACCTTATTAGAGAATTGGAACTCCAAAACAAAGAAACCAAAAAACTTCTCCGTCAGTCTCAAAGAATTGCTGCTGCCAAAATCGGGTTAATACCCACCAAGAGATAATGAACGCCTCGAAAATGATCAACACTGTTCTACACAAATAATTAGACAGCAAAGAAAAAATCCAGTAGGAAGTACTACCATAGTGTCTTGAGGTGAAACAATTTTCGGACCCGTAAAGAATGTGAGAAATGGGCCGACTATTTGAGATCTTCTAAATCCCAAGGTCGAGGAACACTTTGTGAAGATTACAGAAATTATTGACCCTTGATTTAAGATGTTATGCAAACAATTAAACCATCATTAAATTCTTCCATTACTGCAGCAGAATGAAACGCCCATAAAACAAATTAAATTAGTGGTAAGCAGTGATAAGATGGGCCTAAATGCAGAGCACTTCAAATATGGTGGTCGTCAACTAGTAAATGCTGTGGACTCTTCTTATTAATATGATTCCAAGAAAGGTGTTGTTCCTCAATTCTTAAAGCAGGGTATTGTCCATCCAATATGAAAAAAGATAAAAACCGTTTTTCTCAAGATAATTTACGGTGGAATTACACTTTCCTTGTGGCCTACTTAAAATCATTGACTCTGTAGTCATGTAGACTTAAGAAACTCAGATTCCCAATAAGCTGTATGCAAAAAGGGCTTTACTGGACGGCCTGCTCATCTCTTAAACACTGGTCTGATACGTGTAGAATATACAATGAGGCTTTTGACAACAAATGTGAATTGTATTAGCAGCCCTGGATGCACGTAAAGCTTTTATGTTGTGTACCATCCTTCGCTTCTCAGAGGCATGAGGCTCCAAGGGCTGGACAACTCAACGTGGTGTGTGCTTAAAAGCCTGTATGACAACACCGCCAGCCAAAGTAAATGGAATGCGGAAATTTCCAGACCCTTCAAAGTTCTTCAGGGAGTTCTCCAAGGGGGAGTCTCCTCAACTGAATATAAAAGCTACATCAATCCACTATTGAAAACTGAGAAAAGAGATTTGGGCTTTAAGATTGACACAACACTGTGGCTGTCCACTTGTGCGGAGACATCATTTTGCTGCAAAAAATGGCCACAGAACTTCAGGGAAATTTAAATGTAGTTCAAATTTGCTAATAAACAAAGATATGTCATTCATCCCCAGCACAATCAGTGTTATCATTAGAGCTGAATCTTGTAAATCTAATAAAGCAACCGAGCCTGTCTTTATGAGTGGAACATAAATGGTGAAGTGAATCAAAACTCCCTGGAAGGGAAATATTGGCAGTATCAGAACTACTAATAGATCATCAACATCATTAATAGATCACCGTATTAGTTTGGGTCGAAGAACCCTTTATTCCTTGATGGGAGTGGTCTGCATGGAAGAAGTGGACTAAGCCCAAAGCTTTGCTACAAAATCTATACATTTCGTCCTTCCCAGATTCTCCTATGGCCTTGAGGCGGTTCATATACAGCAGAAAGATATACCAGACTATCACTTCATAGGAAAACTCTCAAGCAGATTCAATCTCTTCCAGAAACAGGACAGCTAATGAAGCAATTACTTCTTCTTGGTGCTCTTCCCATTGAAGCAACCATAAATATTAAAATAATCAAATATAAAATTAAAAAAAAAAAAAAAAGATGAATTGAGAGCTAAAATTGCTATTCGGACAGCTGTACCAAATCCCCTCATCCAATGCTGGTTCATCGCTGATCTCCATTATTGCACAAATACAACCTCCAAGTGCACATGATATTATTCAAAATGTGCCAAAAAAAGAAGATCTGGAGAGAAGAAGTTAAAGTCGCTGTTGCAAAAAACCATGTATTTGTAAGTTGAAGTCCGAAGCTGAACTGAAAATGAGTTTGAAATATCTTAATATACAGGCTTGCCAACCCTTTTCTGTGCATCATGTCTGGGAAGATACCTGCTCTAATAAAAGATCATCCAACAGTCTTAATTAAAGCCCGCCTCTAACGGGGACTATACACTCCAAGGAAACCGTGCAAAATTTAATCAATACAAGTAAAAGGTACATGTAGATCTGTCATGATGGTGATGAAACACGTTCCCACTTTCTATAAAATGTTCTGCCTAGAATGAAGAAAGGAATGACATCATTTTGTGATATAAGGAATTAATTAGTAGTTGCTGCCCCGCTGGAACTTGGGAGGAGTTAATACTTCTGGAGGAAGTTTAACTCAACTGATCCTTGATGCCTCTTAGTTCATTCCAAGCTATCCTGGTTTTCAGGAGATATACGAGCAAAGTGAGAAGCTTCCAAGCAACTCTGTCTTACATTCACAATAAAAGATCTCATTTAACACAAAAGACATAGAGACCCCATCGACTGGTCTATGCTGCAGTATTTTACCTTTTTTTCCTTTACAGCTTTGTTTTACATTTTGCTTAACAAACCTTTGTTTGCATGTTTTGCTCAAGCTCATTATCTGCTCACTGTGAAATGCATGCAGGAACTGCTGTTTGCCTATGTGTAAACTTCATTGCTTAAATATACGCATGCTGTGGGCCCGCAGTGACTTTATATACTGGTATTTAAACTGCTTATGAACTCATCTAGTATCTTATACTCTGTTAATTATGAGCTGTGTGCTGTTATTGTGATGAATGAACGATAGGTCTACTGTCAACCATTTTATTTGACCGTTTGCTAATTTTGTCAGACTTTACATGACCTGATACTTGGTCCTTTGTTGCCCATATTGACTTTTTGCCATAATTTGTCATAAACAACTACAGAAGGTTGGTGCTCTAGAGAGGAGGGAAAATACGATTCAACACCAACCAATGGGCCATTTACGTCTATCTTGGTTGACGGCGCTGTACCGTGTTCTTAATAACGTGTGTTCTAAAATTTGGATGTTTTGTGGTCTAGGTCCTCATGCTATTGAAAAATCCTTTGCTTAAAGAGCGCCACCTCCGATTACTGGCAAGCCAATTCGCTGGCTTCCATGACCATTATGATTCCTTTGGGGAACAACGTTGGGACCGATTTTCTGGCGTTCTGTCCCATTGAAAAATAGCCGGTATTTTGCATAAATCTTTGATAAAAACATAACTAGCTTATCCAACAATTAGTTCCCATAGAGACAAGGTATTTCAAAGTATGCTCTTTCTTTACAGTTTATATTTTGCCAAATTCAGTTCATGGAAGTCGCGTTTTTACGTACAAAAACCTGTTATAATGCGTAGGATGTAATGCTTTCCACTGAAAAATGGCAGCTTTTTTGCATAAAACCTATCATAAAAAGTTAAATATCGTTCGGACAATTTAGATACCCTACAGAAAGGTATTTCAAGGTGTGCTCTTCATATTAAACATTAAATATGTTTTATAGTCCCGGCACTCGCGTTTTATGACATGTCAAATTATTTCAAAATTCGCCTTTTTTGCCTACAAAATTCAAAATCGCCTAAAATCATTGAAATTTTAATACAGCTGTATATGCTGAAAAAATAGAGATGTTGGGATCCAAAGGGGTCCAAAAACGATGAAAAGGAATCATAATGAATGCCTTTCTAAAATGTGCACATATAGAGAACTTCATTACTTGGGGCTACCCCTTAAATATTTAAAATGGTCCTTAATGATCAAACGGGCATTTATACTTATATTAAATGTTATATATTTAAAAAAAAAAAAAAAAAAAAAAATTCTGTAATTATATTCATGTATTAGTTGGCCTTATTACATATGTATGAAGTATTTCTACAATATCTGCACTTTATGGACCAACTCCCCCCCCCCCCCCATTCAATGTTGAATCCTGCAATCTGGTTTTCATTGGAGAATAATCCAACATTGATTGGTAGGGGTGGGGAGGGTGGGTATACAAAGCTTGAACTATTAAGAAAATACTAGTTCGACAGGTATAGACAAAGGTGATTTAAGTTATATTAGATTCTTGAGTTGCTCAGTACACTGTATCTCTCGTACTGACAATGCTTGAGTAATAGCAATAACACACATGAATAACGTTTGACCGGCCAAATCCTGCATATAATGTATCTATCTACCTTTGAGAAAACATATCTAAAAAAGTAATGACTATAAAAATCTGGACGAGAGAGAGAGAGAGATAATTCAGAATGGCACAGAGGTCAAGAAAAAAATTAACAACATTGGTGGGATTCGAACCTGCGTATTTTGGCATTGGTAGTATGCCTGAGCTATTGACGGTGCCACCTTGGAAAGTCGTATTCACTTTTGAATCAAATCGTATAAAAGCCCGTTACCATATTCATTGGAGGCGTGTTTAGCGAGTTTACATCACACGCTTTACAGTATGAAAAGTGCCTTTTTCTGGTGTTTTCTCTTCATTTCAAACAACTTTCACTTACGAGGGATGATATTTTACACAGTTTCTTATCATTGATGTCGATTTCAGAACATAGTTAACGTTTACGGAAATTTGGGCACGGTTTACACCACCCGAAAAAAGGAATTGAAACTATGAGTACTCTAAATATTTCCATTCTGCGGATGTAAAAGCGTTCTTCTACAGTGTATCTCTATGGTGTAACTCGCTGTGTGAAGCGTCATGATTTACGTGGATAACCTAATACCCAACGCACGGCGTCGTGTCAGCAATACCTATCAAGATTGTTTGTTGTGTGTG
>JAMKCH010005219.1:0-84398 GCA_023653785.1 Ophioderma brevispina | reverse complement strand
GATCTCTAAGAGGCCTCTCTGGAGGCCAAGCAAAAAGTCACTCATTTCTAAAGACAAAGTAATAGAAACAGAGTTGGGACTTGACAGGCCTTTATCCGGGGACTTGCCAGACTCTTCCACTTCCACTTATAATTCATGTATTACAAAATATTATAATCATATGTATGTAATAGTTTATACCAATTTTGATGTGGATACATAAAAAAAATAAATATGATAAAATATTAAAAAACAGCTGAATGGATGTTTGTTACGTTTCTGACTCTGCCCTCTGAAAGTCGGTCCGTTTTTGCCAATTTATACATAATAGGACAAGGCCAAGAGTTTATTTATAAAGAGCGTTGCTTTTATCAGGGATGTTTAAATTTTGGATTTGATTGGGAGTGAGTGAAATTATTGATAGTGGCACTTGTCTCTCTGTAAAGTGGTGTGGGCTTGATCTTCGGTAAGCTCCTGCAGTTTGGCATTTTTTGTATAATAGTTTTGACATTACATAAAAGGAAAAAACTTGTTGGATGTGACTTAAAGGATCTTGAAGGACAGTGCCCCCAATTGATAAAAAACATTGTCCCAGAACCCAAAAATTTTATTAAAATGTTAAAAATTTTGGTGTTGTTGTTGTATTGTATTAGTAAAATGGATATTGAATGTTACGAGTTCATGGAAATGAGCATTGAAATAGTGTCATGGACGGACACTTGTTTTTCCCACGTCTCCAAACGGTTTGGAAGCCATATAATTACCACAAAGGACAAGATAAAAATTTTCTTTTGCATTTGACATGCAAGATCATACTATTAAGATTTATCAACCATTTAGAGACCAATTTTAGAGAAGAACAAGGTTTTCAGATAATTTGTGTCCAGGACGCACACTACAAAGGCAAAACTGGTTATGGTCCATCATTCACAAAAAATCATGTTTTTTTGGCCTGCTTCTTTCAAGTAAGTTGTATTTCAAAAAAATCTTGAGCGCTGGAATGGACTATAAGTCACCGTACTTATAGTAGCATGAAAATATTACCTATGTAAAGTCAAAAATTTTGTGAACATTCATGTCCGTCCATGACATCAGAAAAATGTCCGTCATGACGCATTTTTGGGAACGTTCTCAAAAAGATAAACATTGTTTGTGAAAATCTTGTGGTCCTTATATGACGGACTCGGGTTCAGTCGGTATGAAATTTGGTGGGAATGATTGGAAAAAAAAAACTCAAATTAGAAAGTAAAAATAATACACAAAAACTCTAAAACCACAACTTACTATCAACTGTCCATTCATAAATGACTTAGCGCAGAGTTTCTAATTTTAGTAAGATATTCTCGCACCTTGACTGTATTTGGCAGAAATGACACCACTATACATGTACCTTATTATAGTTACAAAACCAGCTATTAAGGGTGATAGAGGGGTCCTTCCGCACGCACACCTTATTGACAGCTGCCGAATCGTTTTTCGCGTGAATACTTACGCGCTCGCTACATGTGCGTCGAATGTTTTCTTGAGATGTGTCTAACGCTAGTGCGTGGTTCGTTGAAGTGAACGTTTACATTTGTTCCTGCAGTTTTGCATTCTGTTTTGGATGAGTTCGTGTGCGCTTGTGTTCACGGTTGCTTTCGGGGTATTTCACAAAAATTCGTTGTAATAAAAATTAACACCATAAGAGGTTTCTTTTTACCCCACTCAAAAGACGCGCAAAAACCCCAACAATTCGGAGAACCAGGAGAAATCGGAGGAATGTGTAAGCGCATTTTCAATGAGGGTCGTTGAATTTTTAGTTCAAGAGCTCATACAACAATTAAAAAAATATCTTCACGAAAAAACCTTGAGGGCTAGATTAAAAGCGAAACCTTCGAGAATAAATGAACTTAGAATAGATGAGGACCCCGCATGAACATGATGAATTATAGTACTTTGAAGCCGCAATGCAACAATTTCACTATTTTTATGAGAACAATTTTTCATGTCCAATTTAGAAATCCCAACTGAGATAACAAGCAAAATTGTCACATCAGACAAGTTTCTGTTTTTGGTGGTGGTGACACCAATCAAATTGATTGGCAACCTACCCTATAACTCGTAAAACTAAACCCAACCCTTAAATAAATTTTTGTGATTGATCTAAAATATCTGCCTCAAATCAATTGTTTCATTAAAAAGTTTGGAATGGGAACTTTTGAAATTCAGAAAATAGAAACACGCGGCACGGTTATGCATGGTTCGGGAATAGCGAACCTTTATTTGGAAAAGCGGAGCTTTCTTTAAATACGGAATATCGAACCTTATTACATATTCGCAAAAGCGGCTTCCTTTTACATATTCGGAATAGAAAACCGTTCCAATATCGGAATATTATAGTGAACCATTTTAATATAATATTTGGAAATCTTTCTAATCTTTTTTGAAGGGTAATTGTGTTATATTATGGCGTTTATGCCATTATATCGGTTCCCTTTTAAGGAGAGAACATCAGTACAAGTGTAGCTTAAAAACTGCGATACCGTAAATTTCTATCATAATCACTGTTTTGTGGGGATTGTATGATGCGTGTACACTGGCGCTAGTTTTGGTGCGTAGGTACGCTAAGGGACTGCTGCGCCCACGGGAACAGTAACCAAGACGCACACTAAAATGAAAAAAGGTGTATTTTGGATACATTTTGACAGTTTTCAGAAACTAAGTCGGGGGTGACACCCTATTTTTATGATGCGCCTTAAAGATCTGGCATATGACTTAAACATAATTTAAAAATAAAAAATCTGCCGTCAGAAGTTTTTTTATGAGGAAACAATGGAGTCTTTTTCTCATTTCCCAGAGAGCTCTGCTACCAATTTCCCCGAAAAAATCGATTTTGAACACGTCATACCTCAAAAACTAATCGGGGACCCCACATTTTTTATTTTAGATTTTCATTTACACCGAGAAAATACCATATATATGAAAATAAAAGAAACTCTGGCCGTGAGCTTTATGATCCTCTTCACCCTTAAGGCCAAGGTTTAATTTTTGGACGGATTGCGTAGCAAAATCCGGCTATGAAATGGCAATGTCTGGAGTACGGCATGGTTATTGGGTATTGTAGGATGTAGGTTTGTGTGTCTGGACCACAAAAAGGTAAACATTTGCCATAACTTTTTTCAGATGAGCATAAGTACCCAAACCCAAACTTAGATAATGTAGGGGGGAACACGCCTACTAACTATTGTAAGCCACATTCCCCAGGGTCCCCCTGGGTCTGACAGGGGGTGGGGCAATGTCGAAAAAAGTCACATTTCACAAAAAGGTAAAAAAATTTGCCATAACTTTTTATCCAGATGAGCTAGGAGTACCCAAAATTAGATATATTGTAGAAGGGCACAAACCCCTACTAACCATGTAATCATTTCCCCAGGAGCCTTCCCCTGGGTTCGGACAGGGGGTGGTAATGTCAAAAAGGTCAACATTTCACCAAAAAAGGTAAACATTTGCCATAACTTTTTTTCCAGATCAGCTAGAGTACCCAAACTTAGAGTATATTGTAGGGGAACGCCCTACTAACCATGTAACCATCCCCAGGGTCCTCCCCTTGGTTGACAGGGGGTGGGGAAATGTCAAAAAAAAAGTAAACATTTCACCAAAAAAGGTCAACCATTTTGCCATTAACTTTTTTTCAAGAGACCTAGAGTAGTCAAATTAGGTATGTGGTAGGAGGGGACAACCCCCATACTAACCATGCAATCCATTCCCCCAGGGACCTCCCCTAGTCAGACAGGGGGTGGGGACATGTAAAAAAAAGAGAAACATGTCCCAAAAAGTAAACATTTGCCATAACTTTGTTTCCCGATGAGCTAGTAGTCAAACTTAAGGTATTATTGTAGGTGGGGAAAACCCATTACTAACCATGTAATTCATTCTCCCAGGGTTCTCCCCTGGGTCTGACGGGGGGTGGGGAAATGTCCAAAAAGGTCAAAAATTTCCCAAAAAAGGTAATTTTTTTTTGCCATAACTTTGTTTCCAGATGAGCTAGAGTAGTCAAAATTAAGTATATTGAGGAGGGACAAGCCCCTAATAACCATGATAATAATTCTCCCAGGGTCATCCCCTGGGTCTGACGGGGGTGGGAAGGAAAATGTCACAAAGGTCAACATTTCCCCAAAAAGTCAATTTTTTCTAGATGAGTTAAGAGTAGCCAACCTCAATATAATTTAGCTATAGACAAAGTGTTTAGACCTTGCCTTTGATAAGCTTCTAGACGATCGTCTAACTGCCCGATATGGAGTTGTGATTGAGGTTTGGGTCCAACAGTCTCCTTAGCTTCAGTTGCCCTTCATGCAGCAGCTGGCTTATGACTTTTTTGGTCTCCCCTTCTTGCCATCCAAGGATAGACTATACTACACAATGACACCCATATGATTCACGCCCCAGGCTGCACATAACCCTAGGGAGAAAAGCGATTCCGTCCATAACGCCAATTGGGCGGTTTTGCAGTTTTTTAGGTATTATTGTATCAAAATTTACAAAAAATTGTCCGTCCTGAAATGGATAGGCTCTAATTCCACTCAGGGACTCATTGGTAATTATAAGTGTAGTGCTGAACGAGAAAATGTTTGTGTAATCGGTATGTCGGAAGACAAACCATCCGAAATGCGATAGGATTATCGATAATCACATAATGTAAATAAAACAATGTTGCTCCTCTTCAGCCTTGTGCAAACGGCACTAATGCAACAACATCCCAAGTCTTGTGTGTGCACCGAATCGTAAAAACAAGTGTTATACTCATGCGTCATGATGGTTATACATGCACGAAGCATGTTTATTACACAAACGCGACCCACATAATATTATGAGTGCGTTGGCAGAATTTATAGCTCCTTGGGTTTTTCAAATCATTAAATTTGTCCCCAAACTCATACATATAATAATTATTAGCAATTATCGGGGGCACTGACCACTCTGGTGAATGTACTAAAATCACGGGACTCTCCATTCATAAATTGCAAGTCTTGAAGTGTGCCGCACGTACCACGTTAGCCAATCAAAAAAAAAATCATTTATCGTCCATAAAATTACAAGCTTAGCCAATCGGCAAATGTAAACATATCAAGTGACCTCAATCCTGAACATTTGTCCCTTTGATGCGCGAAAATGGACAGTCATAACAGAGAACTCGTCTGCCGCGATATGTAAAAACTCTAGAAGAAGTTGATGCACGAAATGATGTTGTAATTGACACGCAACTTCCTTAACAATTTCGTTCTTTTCACTTTCCAAAATAAAAAACTCATTAGATTTGTAGTAGCGAATGTTTTTTCCTGTTATCAGTAGACGTTAGATATTTTTTCTTCAAACGAAAGGCTGTGTTTCGTAAATTCGTACGATATGTGAGTCTCACACCAAGCCGGACGCTTTTCACAGCTGATACAGTTACCAGAATATGCTATCTAAATTGCCATTGCACGCAAAAAGGTCACGTTCATGACGTTAGTGGATATGAACTCCAAAAATGTCTGTCATGTTTGTGTGCTATAAAGAATTCTTCAAAAGTCCACTGCCGAGGTTTATTTCAGTGATATATATATACTGTTTGTTGACCGATAAATTAAAATAATCAAGCAGGAAGAACAGGCAATTTCATTGTCTGATCAGGTGAGTTGTCAAGTGTTTTTTGACATTTGCCTTTGATGTCGTTTAGTATCGATACTACCATTTTGTGTATCGACATGTCGGAAGTTTTTAAAATATAGCGACAATCGATACTTGCGACAATCGATTACAGCACTAATAAGTAGTCACGTGAATCGTTAGAGATGAAACATTCTTAAAATGCAAGTTTGTGATCAGTACTGTTAATTCATCCAGGTTTCGTCTCTAACGATTCACATCAGTACCTGTACAAAAACCTCTATTAGAAGCAATGCATTGTGAGAAGCTACTGATATCTTCTCTTGGTAATATCTTCTCTTGGTAATTATGTCGGTCTTTTGGCCTATTGATGCCTCTTAGTCGTTTATTGAAATTAAATAGTGTCTCTCTTGTCTCTCAGGAAGAAGCCATAGTGGCATTTTAGTGCCTAGCAGCCAAGAAACCCTCAACATTAGGTTGCCTTTCCTTTCCTCTTGGGAAGTGAGGACCAGAACATAATGAGCATACATTGCCTTTCTCAGTGACACTCAAAAAGAAATCCTCTGAACCCCGATTGCCTTTCCATGCCTCTCAGAAAATTGGGTTCGGAGAGATGTGGATAGCTAATAAAAGGTAGATGACTCGGAGGCAATGAAAGGCATGGTTGCCTTTGTATGCTGCTTGTATTTTATGGAGATAGGGATTTTCATTTAATTCACTTTGATAGCCCTCTCTCAGTCCCAAACCACATAATTTACATGTACGTGTGGTTTCTTTAACCACAGCTCCACACTGGTCAGAATTCACTTTTCCTTTCAACAAATTTTCTTTGGTCAAGAGTAATTAGGTTCAAGATTCACCTTATCAGGTCAACATGTTAACTGTATTCATCATTTGTAAAGTGTTTTGAAAGGAATGATGAACTCAAGATTCTTAATGCAAAATATAGAATTCTAGATTTGCCATTTCTGAAGATAAATTGCTTATGATTCACAACTTTATATTATTTGGGGGGTTACATAAAGACTGACATTACCTGAATTAGGGAATAGGTTATAGTTTTCACTAATCTTGGTATTAATGTGCACATTCATACATTTAAATGCACACATACTGGTTTATGCATGATTATAAGTAATTCTACATTAGACACATACCCACAACATAAATAATGAATCTCATAATATATTTGAATTGAGCTATTTTCAGAAGAGAGGTTAATGGCCTCCAGTTTCCATTCAAATTAATTTGCAGGTGCAAATGGGTTCAGCATTCCTTACCCCAGGCTTTCTGCAGATGTGAAATTATGTGATCTGAAGGTCATGGCTCAACTAGGTGAATACTGTCTAGTCCCAGATGATGCTTTAAAACATTTATAGCAATACACCAGTCATGCATGATGAATACTCATAGGATAATTTGAACCTATCAAATGCTTTGGTCTTTTAAAGGTATCAATACTAGGAAGATAGAAGTACATTCATACCTGTAGGCTGAAAAAAAAATAATGAAACAACCTCAGCAAATGGCTTATATTTAAAACTTCAACCAAACCCAAACTCCCTGTTTTGGTCTACATGTATGTCCTGGGAAAGAAGGGAGAAATAAAAAAGGAAGAAAGGCAAGAGCATTGAGGTGTAAAGTATGATGGGGATTTGAACCAGGGAAACCTTCAGGTGCTGGACCCATGGCCAGGAATGGCAAGCTATTATGTAGCTGGCCTGGGAGTTGAGGCAGGATGAGATAAAAAAAAAATGAACAAGTTGTTTGTTGTACTTGTAGCATGTTCTGTGGATTGCCTCAGTTGCCCAGAAACTTCTGAAAATATCTCAAAAAATGATCTAAGTACTGATGTTTTCCATAAAAGCAGAAGAAAAATAAATTTCCAATGCATGGTGGGGATTACGAAACATTACATGCAGGGTGTGGCAATTCACTTGTCCAACTTGTGATTTATGAGCAATATCGAAATATTGAGGAGTCAGGCAGTGGCACACCTAATGGTTATTGGTTGATCCCATTGTACTTTGGTTTTATGGTTTACAATCCCCCATCCCCCCAACACACACACACACACATGCACACACACACACACACACCCACACACACACACACACACACACACACACACACAAACACAAACACACACACACACCTACTCTGTCCTGTGTGGGGGAAGTAGTTGAAAAGTGTATGCTGCTCAATAGCAGCCCTGAAAATGTTTTTTGTGTTGATGAACCTTAGAATGCAAGATGCCACAAAGTCATTTTTCTTGGAAACTAAAAAATTAGCCTTCAAATATTCCATATGACAATATACTGCAAGTTGGAACATGACTGTGCTGTTTTTAGTTTTAACTACATGTTCTGTATTGAAGGTCATTGACCAACTTACTGTAAATGCACTTCAGTTCCACATTGTCCCCAGTTGATGCTCAATGTTATACACAAATGTCAGTCGTCTAGATAGATGTGCCGGAGATAGGAGTGGGAGCTTGTTATGTGCAAGAGGTGTATTACTGACAAATACTCTCGCTACTACTGCTGCTGTTGAAGAAGACATCATGAAAATGTCACCATAACATTGCTTTCCAATTCAGATGTGTTAAGCTCATAAATAATGCTCCCGTGTCGGCTAGTTGGCCGATGGCTTTACCTGTGCCATTTAAAACAAAAATCATATCGGCTGTATGTGTGAAAAAGTTGTGAATGGTTTGAATCCCTTGAAAGTTTGTGAAGTATGAAAAGGCAAGAAAAACAACATGGGCAAAGGAAGCTGAAGTGTTGAAATGGCATGGAAATAATTTTTGTAAGACTCCAAGGAACATTGTCAGTCTGCATTGTAGACTACCAAACACGGGCTTGATTTGTTCTGATCTAAAAATGCAGAGATTCTGAGATTGGAAGTGATTATCTACAAATTATGAGGTATCTGTGTCAATAATTTGCCACCCTTTCTTGGATGAAGATCTTCTTATGAATAGATACATGGCTCATCTTGAAGAAAGGCTCATCTTGAAACAGTTTGAAGTGTACATCTTACCAAGTTTTCAAAGTTTGTGTTACTGTAGTTGCAAAAATGGTGATGTTGCATGTCCTTAAAATATGATCAGGTTGTCAGTTTTGTGAGAGACTGCATTAGACCAACATTGTTATGGAGAACATAAATTAGAGTATTCAATTTAACTTAACCCTTTGGGAACTGTCCAGTTTTGTATACATTTGTAACACATAATTCAGTAGCTTTAGAGGTGGCCTTCCAAATGTTTGCAGGTGATCTGGAAAGCCATCTAAAACACCAACAAGGCCATATGCTTGTTTCGACTCATTTCTATACATTTTCCATGCTAATTCTGAATGTGCCCATGAAAATGAAGACTTTTACATTTTTTAAGCCCAAATTGACATGTAGTAATTTTGATCGGTGCCGTTAGTTCTCAAAGGATTAAGAAACACTTAAATGTATGCCAAAGGTATTGTATATGCACAGTCCAATAACATTTGGGAGTGTTGGGGGTGCCCGTATTCCACGGACATCACATCTCAACACATAATAAACTATATATAAACTTGTTGCAACATCCAACTGCTGGCTAAATTTGTGTCCCATTGAAATATGTTCATGGAATGGGCTCTTCTATCCTGTTCAACCCTAAATACAAAAACCCTGCTTTCAGGGATCAATTACCTCTGAAAAAGCAAGATTTTTGTATATTATTCTTTCCTCAACAATGATTTTGGGTATGCGTAATTATAGGTCAGTAAGTTTGCATGGTTTCAGTATGATAAAGCTTCAAGCTTCAGACTAAATTGTGATCTTTCAGGATAAGGTAACATGTTGCTATTTCATCTAATTTGTTAGAGACCTTTGCAGATAAATCGTGGGCAGCAGTGTTGAAATCTCAAAATTCTATATTTAGATCAAGAAGCGGTCTTCAAAGTATTAGAAGGCATCTGTTTTGTAAAAAGGAAACATGAAGCGGGTCTGATACTGATATAGATGGCTTCATGTTGGAGGTTGACACCATAAAGTATCATTAAAGCAATGAAAATAGTATGCAAATTGGAAGCAATCCTGGTATTTTTATTGTCGGGGTGTAGGTTGTAGTATTATCCATCCAATATGATAATTAGAATCTGTGGAAGGTTCCTCTCAACTGACCAATGAGTTGTTTTCTCACAACAAACCTCTACTATCTCTCAAATTAAAAGGCAGAGTGCAATGCAACACTACTTTTGACTCTAAATTGATGTTGTTAACTGATAGTTAAAGCACTGTAAGGGTCCACGGTTTCTCAGTAAATGTGTATTTAGAGCAATGAACTCTGCTGGGGAGCTGATGCAGTAAGCAGTGTATGTGGGAAGACACGGAAATGTAACACTCCATTTTAAATCTTTAATGACGTCTTTATTTTTATCCATACATCATCTTGTACGGTGAGACGGTAGGGGAAAAGTAGATGTTGCTTAACGGGTTCAAGGAGTTCATTTGTCCTGTAATGTGTGGGCTCTGAATACACTGCGCATAGTAGTAGTAGAGACTGCAAAACAATACCTGTGTTTAATTAGCTGAATAGAATTGTGAGATGCAAACATATTCCAATTTTTGGTCGATAGGCTGTGTTATGACGTCTCGTAGACGTCAAAGGTCAGAAATACCTATCAAACACAAATAAATGAGCCTTGTGCACAAGTGATCTAAATTTTATATAATAAAACAGTTTTAATGATCTTTGATTGGTTTAGTTCAAGAATTTGGTATGTCCAAACAAGATTATATAAATCAAAATTTACACACAATATTTAAGATTATACTTAGTTGTAAACAAGAATGTCCATTAATCTCCACAAGAAGCATTGCAGTTCAACGATGACAAGTCCTCACAGCGAAGACTCCAAAATGACAGCATGCAAAGTCACGCTTAAAAAAATCTTCAGGCAATATTCCATTGGAATCTTCTCAGTCCCGAAGATAACTTTTGTCCAGCAGTTCAAGACGACAAGGTTACATAAGTCCCTCGACAACAATATTCCACAGTATATCAGTCCAAGATAATCACCACAATTTCTATCTGTCCACAGTTTGGAATCCTATTTTTGATTCCCAGCGCTTTTGGCTTCAAAGACGACAGTAGAATAATTACAGCAACTCTGCTCACATGGAATTATATATCCTGGCACTAAGTACTTTACAGGTCTGCTCCTTAATGCAGAGTAAAACTAGCTATCTTCTAGCTACTTGTTAGTAGTGGATGCTGGCAGAGAGTCCTTCCAGTGATAGTATTTAACTACTCACAGATAGATTCCCCTTTCTAACAATAATCATTACATCATTCTCATGCATAAACATAACCTTACACTAGCTGACCAATCAGAATTCATCACCCGAATTACATCACTTCATATATATAACTTTGTGGGGGAATTCCCTAGGTTCTGCAATGTTTTGATCTCAAAACATAAACAAGTTTCTAAGTTTAGCATCCTTGGGGAATTCCCCACTTCCCCTATTGTGCAATCTAAACAGGTGCACTTAGCAAAAAAAAAAAAAAAAAAAAAGTGATTCATGCTGTTAAAAAGCGCATTAATATTAGGGTTTGAGAGAAAAATGTTTGTGTCATCTGCAAATAAGATTAGTTTTAGTGTGTTAGAGATGTTGGTGATGTCATTCATGTAAATGATGAAAAGTAGGGGTCCAAGGATTAAGCCTTGCGGGACGCCAACTGTGATAGGTTTGATGGATGATGCGGTGGAGTGTAGACTGATTGTGAGCGGTGGTAACTCCTGAACCACTCCAAAGATACTCCACAGACACCGTAATGATAAAGCTTGTGAAGAAGAATGTTGTGGTCAATGGTGTCGAAAGCCTTGGAGAGATCCAGGAATACCCCCATGGTGTGGAGTTTATTTTTTAGTGCAAGGTTGAGGTTGGTTGTTAGTTCAAGGAGTGCCATGTGTTATGACGTCTCGTAGACGTCAAAGGTCAGAAATACCTATCAAACACAAATAAATGAGCCTTGTGCACAAGTGATCTAAATTTTATATAATAAAACAGTTTTAATGATCTTTGATTGGTTTAGTTCAAGAATTTGGTATGTCCAAACAAGATTATATAAATCAAAATTTACACACAATATTTAAGATTATACTTAGTTGTAAACAAGAATGTCCATTAATCTCCACAAGAAGCATTGCAGTTCAACGATGACAAGTCCTCACAGCGAAGACTCCAAAATGACAGCATGCAAAGTCACGCTTAAAAAAATCTTCAGGCAATATTCCATTGGAATCTTCTCAGTCCCGAAGATAACTTTTGTCCAGCAGTTCAAGACGACAAGGTTACATAAGTCCCTCGACAACAATATTCCACAGTATATCAGTCCAAGATAATCACCACAATTTCTATCTGTCCACAGTTTGGAATCCTATTTTTGATTCCCAGCGCTTTTGGCTTCAAAGACGACAGTAGAATAATTACAGCAACTCTGCTCACATGGAATTATATATCCTGGCACTAAGTACTTTACAGGTCTGCTCCTTAATGCAGAGTAAAACTAGCTATCTTCTAGCTACTTGTTAGTAGTGGATGCTGGCAGAGAGTCCTTCCAGTGATAGTATTTAACTACTCACAGATAGATTCCCCTTTCTAACAATAATCATTACATCATTCTCATGCATAAACATAACCTTACACTAGCTGACCAATCAGAATTCATCACCCGAATTACATCACTTCATATATATAACTTTGTGGGGGAATTCCCTAGGTTCTGCAATGTTTTGATCTCAAAACTAAACAAGTTTCTAAGTTTAGCATTCTTGGGCAATTCCCTCAATTCCCCTATTGTGCAATCTAAACAGGTGCACTTAGCAAAACAAACTAGGGGTAATTCCCCTTTTCTCCTCTCTTTTATAGTAAACAAAGTGCTTTTCCCGTGAGAAATCTTTTCTCAAATAAAATTGAGAAAATAATATTTTTAAAAGTTTAATCAGAAAATGGAGGCCATATAACAGCTGTGAAGTACTTTGTGAAAAACTTGGCATTTGAGGATTGCGGTTTACTGCAATGATGAATAAAATGTGTGGTCACCTTTTTAGATAAAATGGAGATATAATATTAAATGCATTGTAATGGTTATTTTTGTGGCATTTTGAATGCACAGCTGTTTGAAAGTCTCATTTATTATGAGAAAACTGGAACAAAACAAAAATATCAACGGCGACACACTTTTGACAACTGACTTGGATCATTTATACCACTAACTTCATCCTGTGTAAATTTTACAAAATTTCATTGCAGGCAAATATGATTTTTCTTAAAAATCTATTATTCTTAAAAATCTATTTTAACAAGTCTCTCTATGGTAAATGGCAATATAGAGGGCGCTATAACATAGAAATCATGACCTTTGTAGGCCTATATGGCAAGATTCCCACAATTGATTTTTTCTGATTTTTGGACAGGTAATAGCTCTTGCATACCCCTACTTATATCAGTTGTCAAAATGTGTCGCCACTGCTTAAAATATTACTCTAAAAATAAGAGATGATTTGCGTGGGGTCAAACAGCTGTGTTTGATAGTTCCCGAGTACAAAATGGGGGAGGTTGTGACATATTTTTAAATTACAGAAAAAAATTTAATAATGAGTATTTGGTGATATTGCTTTGGTTTGATTTTGTAATTAGTTGCTTTCTATTCTGTTTTTTTTTACAGGCAAAAAATGTTAAAACGGGGGAGGTAGTAGCCATCAAAAAGATGTCTTACAATGGGAAAAGTTCTAATGAGGTGAGTACACTGTCTTGTGTGTATGTGTTTGTCTTATTCAGGGGTATCAAGACCTGTGGGACCTTTGGTGTGGTTGGGGTTCGGAGGATCTCTAATAAGTAAAATAGGCTAATTTTGTGTGATTTTTTTTGCAAACCCCTGGGTTGCTTGCGCTGCATCCGCACCCCGACTGCTTAAGCTGGTGTTTTCCTCGGCTTGGAGTGGTGATGTTGATCTACTATCATGGAAAACTTTTTGAACACTGAATTCACCATGGTTGTCCCAACCTATGTGTGAATTTGGAATAACCTACGAATCATAATTTATGCCTAAGGGAAATAAAATCTTGCATTCGTAATTCCCCCTCCACCCACTTCCCTTTGAATCCATGTCGGTACACCATTTGTAAAACTGGAAAAGACATTGGTGTTTCTCAACATCGCATGGGGGAAATGGAGGACATAGCTGGGTCATTTGAGATTGTTTTGAAATTACCTGAAGTGAAATACAGAAAAAAAATGGCCATTCATTCACAAATGTGAGTGGTCATGTTAGGTATATGAGGTCAATGGTATACTCTTTGTCAAAGTGACTTTTACAAGACATACTTTAAGCATGATGCGCATATTGTGTGACCATACAATCAACTGCTAAGCCCCGCCCCTTGTTGATGTCGCGCGTGTACGTCTTGTAAATGGTATTTTGATAAAGAGTATAATATGGAGTCATTTGAGGTCATTGCTTAAAAATTACCATGTTGTTTTCAAGGTCTATGTGTACCACCCCAGTGAATTAGTAAGCTTACAGCTTTCTGTGCCACCAAAGCCAAGCAATTTTCATACCTAAAATTGTGCTTGCCTTGGTAAATAATACTGTATATAACTAGAATTTTTTGCACAATGGATCGTTTGCATTTTACCAGTTTTAATCTATTTGTTTTTGAATTCATGATATTGAGTTTCCTTACATAGAGCTTTACATAAAAGAAAAACATTTGGGCAGTTTTGTTTTTGCTGAGACCACTTAGAGTGCAAAAAGTGCACAAATGTAGCATGACAATTAACAGTTTTCCTGAAGTGTGCGATTCGTGGAAAACCCACTTAAAACTCATTCAGTGTCTGCGGGATTGCCACCTCTCTCTCAAAGCATCCAACAGACCACTTTTAAAACTCACGAGGTGGCATTTCCATGGCAACAGTTATGCAATTTATCCCAGGTAAATTGAGCATGAGCATATGTCAACAAGCTATCGGCACACCGTGGATTTGTATTTAAAGGTGCTCTATCGGATTTTAAGCCTTGTTTCCACTACTCACGACCATCATGCCTGAGAATCGCTGCCCAAGGTGCAACAAAACCTGCTGCTGCCAACATTGTGCCACCATCTATCCATCCATTAGTCTGTCCATCAGTCCATCCATTCGTCTGTCAGTCCCTCTGTCCATCGGTCCATCCCTCGTCTGTCCATCAGTCCATCCATTCGTCTGTCAGTCCCTCTGTCCATCGGTCCATCCCTCGTCTGTCCATCTGCCCGTCACATTTTTTCTTTTCAGCATGCTTGCTATCATGTCTTAAGTCACAAATCAAAATCTGTAATATGAGCAACAAGACAAGTCCACACTCTGGACATAATTACTTGGACGTGTTGCTGTGCACACCCGCTTCTCGCCAAAACAACGCATCTTTGGATTGTACGTAAGCACAGTTCATACAAACGCGTTGTCGTGTCCAAGAAATACTAGCATATGAGTATATGTCCTTGCTGGCAGTGTGTGTGAGTGTACGTATCAATATGTCTTAAGGATTCTCATTGAGAGTTGATATCAGCTGTTATTGCACAATAGCTCGAATGTTTGTTATTGTTTTAAGTTGAAAAAAGCTCTGTGAAATGAGGGATTTAAAAGAAAACAATTTTAAATGTTAGGATTACTGGTTTAATGGTGATGTTGTAAGATGCAAGATATGTGAAATAGATGTGATGCAAACGGGCCCTAACCAGGGGAGGGGCGGTGGGGTGCATGCCCCACCCCCAAATTCCAAAAAGGCCCCAAAACCCCTAAAAAAGAGCTCAAATGGAAAAAAAAATAGATTTTGAGAGCAGAGGGAGCTGAAAGTAGGGTTTTTATGCAAACCAAATTTTACCAAATTTTCCTCCTCTCCTAGCTGCATTTTTTTGGAAAAGTCCCCTTTTAAATAAAATTGCTCCTCCCCTAAAAAAATCCTGGTTATGGGCCTGGATGCACAATTAAAAATAAGATTATTTTCATGGATTCCATGATTATCTGTGACAGGTGCTTCATTGTTTAAAGAGTACTTAACCTATTATTTGTAGTAAGTTAGTGAGGTCAAATTGTACTACAATAATATCACTGTTGTTGTTTTTGTCTCATCAGAAATGGCAAGACATAATCAAAGAAGTGCGGTTTCTTCGTCAAGTGAAGCACAAAAACTGTATAGAATACAAAGGCTGCTATCTCCGGGAACACACAGCATGGGTAAGAGAGACAAGTGAGAGCGAGAGAAACAGGACAAACAGAACGATCAATAAATTGTTTGCATCTCCTCAGGCAAAGTTCAAAATCAAGAAAGCTGAAGGGCACAAATTGAAACTTTAGCCTTTAAGTATTGTATTGCGATGTTGCAGCAGATACGATAGCAGGGCTAAAGTAGCACTTGGTTTGCCCCAGATAGTGTAGCCCTCTTATATCCTTTCCTGTTAGTTGGCACAGTGCATAGCAGCTTTAAGTCAATTCATATTTCAAAATTTGATCAATTCTGGGCTCAAATTTCAGTGTAGGGTGTCCTGCATGTATACTCTCGGAATTTGAAGTAGTAGCAGTTGTCAAGATGCCGAGATGTAAACATGGTCATTGCAGCAGATCAAATCCTGAAACATTGGTGTATATATGTTTATCTGTTTGAAACATATTCCTAAGAAAAAAATCAATAAATAGTTTCAATTCAACAGCTACAGTCCCCAATCTAAAGTGTTGCTGGGAAGAAATATAAATTTTTGCCATTGGCTGTTGTAAAATCACCATTGCAATAGGCAA
This sequence comes from Ophioderma brevispina, assembly GCA_023653785.1. Taxonomy (NCBI): domain Eukaryota; kingdom Metazoa; phylum Echinodermata; class Ophiuroidea; order Amphilepidida; family Ophiodermatidae; genus Ophioderma; species Ophioderma brevispina. Next base: position 67,976 of record JAMKCH010005219.1, on the reverse strand, counting down.
ACCCTAAATAACAACAGGTTTGTTGCTGTAAAGTCCTTGGTGCGTCTTTACATGACGCCTGCAGTGGCCTTCGATCAATTTTTTTCAAAATTGGATCAATCTGAACTCAAATTTCAATGCAGGGTGTGCTATAAATGCATTTGTTGAAATAGAAAGTTGTGGTATATGGAGAGAGATGAAAAGTAGCATACTCTTGCCATTTTCTTCACTAGTATTTGGATTACCCATCAGAAATATTGACATCACTTTATCACAAGGTGTATATACACAAGGTAGCCCCCTTAAAATCACAGATTTGCTGATAGTCGTAAGATTACGATTTTCAACTCGGTAAATTCAAATCTTAATAACCTGCTACAACCAACATCATACTATTCATCTGGCATATCAGTGTCTAAAATGTGGTGCATTAACATGGACACAAGTGTTGAGATTTGTTCTTTACGTTGTTGCCAGGTTGACGTAATCATTACAGAGTTTAATTATATAGCAAGGGGATATCCCACTATGTACGTATCTTGCATCATGAAAAAAATAAACAAGATTAGGTGGAAAATGTTCTTTTAAAATTTAAAATTTTTTTTTTTAGTGATAGATGGGGAACACAATACCGAAGTCACCAAACTTTGTCATAAGAACCACTAATTGTGGAAAACAATACCTGTATGTGCTCCACTAAAAATAGGCATTAGATGTAGACGTGAAAGGAAAAGAAACAGAATTCTTAAAGAAAAGAGGGCATCAACATGATGCAAAGAAAAATAGTAAGACTGCTTTTTGTGCAAACAATTTCTGGCAAAATGAAAAGAATTCTCTCATTTGTTGCCTTGGAGACAGCTATTGAGCTATTGTCAATTTACTGAAATTGATGTGTGCTTCAAAATATCCTGACATAAATTAGATTTAAAACTAGTAATAAAGACAATTCGTTGTGTGAGTGAAAGAAGGTTGTAAGTGCAATAGCTGCCATTTGTCACATACTAATATTATTATGCCGTCTTTGACCAGCGGCTCTTGAAATGGTTCTTCAGTTGACACAGTCGCCTGAAGAACCATTTCAAAAGCCACTGACTCGAGGAAAGATACATCGAGAGTTATTCTAATATATGGCCGCACACAGATTATCACATGGCAGCTATTGCGCTTCGACCTTCCTGCACATACAAGACAAATTTATATAGCTTGTATTTGGGACAAGCTCTTCTTAGGGACTACAAACTGTCATTTGAATGTTTGAATGGCAAGTTATAATAACTTGTTGCATGTTCTTGTCCAAAACACAATTTGGAGCAAGATATGTTAAGGGATGACAAGCAGCAAGAAATTGTTTTGAATATAATCAGTCTTCCTCATAAAATCTTTAAAGAAGTTATTTTGTGACAATATCTGTAAATTAGAAGCTTCTTGTAAAAATTTAAAAAATAAATAGCTGACAAAATTAAATTTTAGAATCCCCAAATGTGTTTACACTGTGGCCCATTGCGCTTGATGGTGTAGGATAACATATTGATCCTCAGTTATAATTTGAGGTGATGTATTCAATTTGATTAACATTGGGCTCTCGGATCCCAAAAAGTGACGCGTTTGGAAGCGGAGACCCTGTCCTCAGTGAAATGCTGGCGAGGTACAAAAGGAAGGGGTTAATTTTGCTATTTCTACTGCCCAGAAAATGCTGAAATCCAACACCCATATTGTGAATAGTGATGGTGCACCTGATCCTAGCAATACCTTTTTCAATTTGATATGATTTTCAGTTGGTAGCACCACGCCAAGTATTTGAAGTAGACATTGACAGCACGTGGCCCATTCAAAGATGCGTGTGCCTGTCCGAGCACCATTTCCGTTGGGACCGAGAAAATCAAATAAGGCTGCATGGTGTTTTATTATAAACTATCCCATACCTGTCATGTGTTGGGGTAGTGTTATTGTAAGCAAAACTGATGAAATGTCATCAAGGGAAAGTGGTCATGTATGTAATTGACAGTGTTTCTATACCATGTTTATATAATTATATATTTCACTTTCTTCAGGTCAGTGTCTATTAGTTGTATGTATTTTATTCTCATTTTACAAATTCTACAAGTCACAGTTGCTAATCCATCTCATTACAAGTAACAATATATATAGTCTAATTTTAAAATAAGTTTCACACACTAAGCAATTTTATGATGGTTTTGATGTTTTAATATGAATTGTACCTGAACTTGTCTATTTCAGCATATAGTGTGGTTTTCATGTTTTGTCAGTGAAACAGTTCCTGTAGGATTTTTTTTGTGCTAAACTTGATTTTCTTGCTGGTTTGGATTCAATAGGGACCAGACTGTCAGAAAATGATGGGGATCAAATTTTCAGACTACTGACTCTTCTTCAAAAGGTGAAAATGTTAGTGTGGGGAAAAATTTGAAATCAAGTCAAATTGTGTTTTAATATATACTAACATGTTCATCTTCTCCTTTAAGGAAAAGTATACATTTACCTCTAGGTTCCAACCTTTAGTTAAAGCAGTAGAGCCCCATAATGGTTCATGATCATCTCGGGGTAAAATTTACCCAATGTTCAGATTTTGTTGAAACTGGTGAGAAGTTGTTTGTATTATCGCATAGGATCCAAAATGTACTATTTTACAGAGTGTGGCATTGGGTCAGGTAATTAATTTGAAAAATGTATCGAGGGTCCACATGGTCTGTGGAGTCCACCAAGACTTTCCCTATATGTTGAAAATGATACTATCCAGGTTTCGAATTACAATTTTAGAATTACATGCATCGGTGCATGTGCACAATGTAAAAGTTACATGCACAGGCTAATGTAAACATGGATTGGTGCTACTTCTAACCTTATTCATTTCAGACTCTGGTACGTTTAGACTACTGACAGTTGGCTCAAATTTTATCATTTCAGCATTCAATGACTTTCTATGAAATAAGCTAAAATTGCATAGTTTATGAATTCACAAAGTTTAAATTTACATGCACACGTGCAGGATACAAAAGTTACATGCACAGAGAGAAAGCTACATGCACCTGGGTAATTCGAAGCCTGGTACTATCACCAAATCAGTTAAAATACATTTTCTGCTTAAGTATGACAAGAGGAATCATTTGACACCACTTGTTAGCAATCTGAGCATTTACCCCAGATGACCTTGAATCTTTATAGCCCTATATCTGTAACTACCTAAACAAATTATATACTGTAAAAGTGATAATTTTCGCTTGTGTAATTTTTCGCATTTCAGCAATTTTTAACATTTTTGCTTGTTTTTAAATTCGCTCTTTTCAGCTATCCTACATAGACCTACACACAAAATAAACATTTTCGCGGGTCTTTAATTTCGCGCTAGCTCAGAAGTGCGCGAAAATTAATGTAGCGCGAAAATTTCCACTTTTACAGTACCTTATTTTAATCATCTCAACAATATAGATATATCGGTGTATATTTTAACACAATCCAACTTGATTTTCAATTCACCTGTACTAACGTTGCCCCTCCCCCCCCCCTTGCAGAAGAGAAGGAGGGGCTTGAAAATTTGAACCCCATCATTTTCTGACAGTCTGGGCCCTATTGAAACCCAAACAGCAACAAAATCAATTTTAGCATGAATGAAAATCCTGTGGGAGTACATGCCATATCACACTAATATTCTGTGATTTGATACAACTTGGACCGTTTTATTGTTCACTGACATTTAATTCTATTTGGTGACGTATATACAAACTAGAATGTACTATTCATTCATACAAGAGTTATTTATAGACCAACAATTTCTGACCTGCAGAATAGCGACTTTGCAATCGGTACCGTAACCCTAAGGTGAAATCCTGTTTAGAGTTTTTGTGATTTTCCTTTTACTGCCTTTCAAAGGTGACCTTAGTGAAAGGAAGAAGAAGAAAAAAAAGGGAATGGTTTGAAAAAAATTGTCAATGTAAATCAAAGTGAACTTGACATATTTTAACGTTAATGGTTTGTGGTGTGGCTGAATTTTAATTGTAATTGATTTCAGTGATGGAAAGTATTTATAAAAAATTTGCAGTGAGAACAACAACAAAGGTGGATCTTGACTCCCTTAGTCTCCTTCCTTCCTGCCTTTACGCCATTTCCAGAAGTGGTTTGAAGTCCGTCAAAACTAGAAAGTGAAACTCAAAACTAAACCGTTAAAAAAAACTGCACAAATTTGGACTTACGAAATTGGAAATGTTCTATTTAAATATGAAGATAAACGTATGCATTTTCATGGTGTCTATTGACTTGAGGATGGGTTGTGACACAATATGTAACAATTATTTCTCTTGGAGGTGTTAAATTCTCTTCTTAAGCCAGGGGGTGTTACTATTAATCTCACACTTTGTTGACTTATATTAGCCAGCACTTGGTGCCAATGCCTGGTACTTGACCCTGAATTGGAAGCCTTTTTGACTGGCACCAAAAAATGTTATCAAAAACTACTGAAGTTTGTGCCCATTTTCAAGAAATCCAGAACCCTTACCTTAAAAATACTATTTGTAAAAACACAGTGGTGATACAATTTTCAGAAAGATTAAACACTTGACCAAACAAAAAAAAAAAACAAACCAGCACTTCAAATGGCTCTAATGAACCACAAACATTCCCTTGTTTACGTCTTTTGATTGTGTAAAAAATTTTCAGCATCACCAAAAACCTTCATATGATTCTGTAAGAACCAAAGTGGTCTGTAAAATCGAATAGGGTTGATGGGCTGTCTGTCAAAAAACTACTTATGGATAGAATCACTAAAATAATCCCCCTCCCACGGTACTCGAGCTGCCTCAGCATTTGGCTGGGGTGCGCGCTGGTGTAGTGGTCTGTTGATGTGTGGTACCCACGCCAGAGAGCTGTTCTGTGGTACTTCATAGGTACTTCAAAGATTATACTACTCTGAAGATCACTGCGTGTATCAGAGATGCCAATCTTCGATTTTAATCGGAACATCCGAATTTTTTTTTTACATTTCTGGGATTAAAATCCGATTTTTCTATATTTTTCAGAATTATTATTTTTTTTCAGAGATTTTTTATTGTGTGATTGGAGATTGAGCTTTTAAGGAATTCTTGTTATCGTAATTGATCTCGCAGGACTTATCAGAACCATTTGGGTAATTAAATAGGTTTGAGTACATCGCCGAATTTAATTTGTATAAGAGACTAGCATAAAGCAAAGCAGTGTCAGACATGTCATTGACATGTCAGATTACAACTCTACGACGTGGTATATAAGCGGAATAAAATGAACATGGAAATTAACAAGATGGAAACAATTTAAAAGCATCGAGAAAGTAAAGGACACGTTTCAATGGCGTTTACTCAAAGAGATAAGCGGAATAACCATACATATAAAGACAACTTCACTGGGTAGGTTGTAAACAGTGATTAAGTGAGGAAGTCTTCAAAAGTTTGATCCATTGAAGACTGATTGCATGCGTTGCACCGCGTCGTAACGCCTTACGTAGCGATCACTTGATGCCAGGAAATGAACTGCAAAGGAAAAAAGCCCCAAAGTGTGTCTTTTGTTCATAATCATTATCATATGTTACTTGGGCCTTTACTAAGGCTGACAAGTTGAATTTGATCAAACAAGTGAGATGATTTGGACCCAAAACTAAGCCCAATTTTCAATTTACAGTGAATTTAACTTTTTTGGAATAAATTTTACTCAGAAATGGCTTTCCTGGTAGTCTAAATGTGCAGAAGGAAAACCCTCTGTCTCGGACCCCCGGCCGTTAGGCGAGAGTAACTCCGGCCGTTTCGCTCCCTCCGTTCCCTTTTTCAGATTTTTTTTTCCAACTCCCATTGGAATCTCTGATGTATTACAGCTTATTATTTACGGGGCATTTCGTGATCCATAGCTCGGGCCCCCCGACTTACCTAAAAGTTGGTATTTGTATCATCTGAAACGTAAAATTAGTTAATCATGTGTACAAAATCGTACGTGCAAATCGGGTCGTTGTCTAAGAATTGCCCAATTTGGATTTCTGTCTGTAAATGGACAGAACAGAAATTATAGCCCACAGTGGGATAGGATGACAGGGGAAATGAGGAAGTGCTCATAAGCAAAACCGACAAAGTCGGGATCAGCTTAAAGTGTGTAAGTTTTTCTCAAGGGATATCTAGTGAACAATAAATAAAAGAAGGTGCTGGACTCACAAAGAAATCCATATTTCTGTTCCAAATTCAGTTGCAATGGCAGATTATCCTTGTAGTGTCATTGTATGTTCAGTTGCTTGTGTTTGAAAAAACCTTCCTACTATTAAACTAAGCCATATAGATAAGTGAAGTATTCAGAACTATAAATAGGCCTTGTGACTTGTGGACTGTGACTTAACTATGATGGTAAGTCAAAGGACTGGACAGATGACTTCAAAACATGATGCGAAATATACTGACACTGAGATATTTTGGTCCCATTGCTTGCTAACGTAGAGTGGTCAAGTTGTATTTGAATGAAACATGTTCAAGGGGAAATGAGGAAGGGCAGCAAGTTTATTATTTCATGACCCCAGAATCTGATCCTCTAATGGATCGCCCATCGGTTCCCTAATCGCTTAACAGATATGATTGATCACTGGATTAGCATAGTTATTATTTTGATTCAGAGCTTTACTACACCCAAATCCTTTCCTTAATGCAAGGAAACGCACTTAATCTTAAAAGTTAAGGTGGTTTTGACTTTAAATTGATTTTGCAATCTCATATGCAAACTAATCATGGATTTGATAAGAATATTGAATGTAGGTTTTGTATAGATTTCTCAAATTATATATGGGCCGTTTCTTGAGAGGGGCCCAGTAGTTTGGCCTTATGTAGAAGAAAACAATTTTACAGTATAAGTTTTTTGGCCACTTGTCAGTTGTTTTTACCTATTTAACTCAGAAATCACAAAGGCAAATCTGGGTAGAAATTTGAGTGCCTGCAATAAGTAGTTTTTAAGATATGAGACTTTTTGAGAGGTGAATGTTCCACTTTTTGATGGACACAATTTTCCATTTTTGTCCATCAAATGTAACATTCGCCTGAAAAACAGTATTTTGTTTGTAAAAATTTATCTGAAAACAGGATTGTTTGAAACTGATCTTGATATGATAAGTGACCTAAAATACATAACATATCTATCAAAAATCAAATCCCTCACAAAAGTAGGTAAAAAAATCATCATGTTTGTTGCTAATGTTACTTTGATGGACATATTGTGTCCATCAAAATATGTAACGTTTGCAGTAAGAAAAAGGGGATTTTAGGTTAAAAATTAATTTTCTTTGCCCAAATTTACTTTGGGAGTGTGTCTTGGCTCAGAAACTTCCATAAAAATGGTAAAATGCCCCAAAATTACATCTGATACTTGAAAGTACACATTTTATGTAAAATCGGGAAGATTTGGACCCCTATCCCGTAAAACAGCCCATATAGATGAATGTTTAATGAATGCATTAAAATTGTGATCAACTTTAAAGTGTAGTTTGGCCTCGAAGAAAAAAGATCTCTAAGAATCTTTGGTAAATCAGTGGCAAATTATTTTATATACTTTTTTTTGGTTCTATAGTGTCAGTATTTTACATTCTTTCTTGTACTAAGTGTCCCACTCAGGCATGAGAATATTCAGTCTTTTGCAGAATTAAGGCCTGTTTCTTTTTGTTGTTCAGATTACACAATTTTACTTATTTGAGCCTGGTTTATGGCCATTTTGGTCATTTTCACACTGTTTTTCAGGCTTTTGTCAACAGTAGATTCCCATGCCTGGTCCCACTTAATTGTGAAAATGCTAATAGCAGAAACGGTTCCTTTGTTCTAATCCAAACTTACCACACACTACAATTCTTGTTTTGTTTTTCATCTTTCTCTTTCTCCATACAGTTGGCAATGGAATATTGTTTAGGTTCAGCATCAGATATATTAGAAGGTAAGTACTGACTAGGGGCGTAACAGGGGGCATCAGGGCCGTACGCAGGATTTATATTGGGGGATGCGGATCTTTGAAAAAGTGGACCTTTTTTTTCGAAAAAGTGGACTTATATGGGAAAATGGACCTAACACCCTTTGGACTTTTTGAACATGTTCTTACGAAAAGTGGACTTGTCAAAATTTCTCTTTAATTGGACCTTTTTATCAAAAAAAATCAGCAAAAAGTGGACCTTTTTCCCCTTTTGTGGAATTTGGGTGGAGGGGGGTGCAACCACCCCCCCACCCCCCTGCTTACGGACCTGGGGGAATTTGTCAGAGGGGACAAATTCCAGGTTTTGAGGCAGATTTTTCCCGGTTGGAGGTGGTTTTGAGGCAGATTGTTCTGGTTGGATGAAAATTTCCCGGTGAACGGCAAAAAAGGTTGATTTAGCATAATTTAAGTTTTTCTGGTCAAAGCTCTACCCAACCCCTGCCTGTTATGCTTCTGACTTTGACCAGATATTTGATTGAAAAATGGGTTTTCTGTGTTCTGCAAAAAGAAAAGAATTTGTGGAATTGGGAGTTAGAAAAATTACAAATTTGATTAAAATATATCAACATGAGGGAGAAAATGAAAACATAACAATTAAAGAAACCATTCAAAACTTTCAAGGCAATTTGCATTCAGATTCATTGAATCATACAGATTCATTGATTCAAAATTGACGAGGTATGAAGGAACCTTGTTCCATGACACTTTATCTCTACAGGGAAATTTTTTGCCAGGCAAGGTTTTCCATGTTGGCACAACCAAACATTGGCAGAGTGTGTACGAGTTAAAAATAAAATCTGATGAAATATATCGAAGCAATGTGCTCAAGACATTTGAAAAGTTAAGATGAGTAATTGATGCTCTCATTATCATACTGTTGCATTTAACCCAGCTCATGTCTTCTGTTGTATTCGAGTTCCGGTGTCTGCAGAGAGTAAAATGTGTGCAAGTTTTGTAACATGCAAAATCTGAAGCTCGTTATTTTGAGAAGCACTTAAATTGGGCTAAACAGCAAACAAACTTTTTTTTTTGTGTGGGGGGCGAGTAATGGGAGAAAGACAGGAGCTTGCACAAGCATATTGGCTGGTATTCTGAAAGTGAGTCTAACTTTAGACCCAGGTTTAGTACTACATGAGTGGACCTTTTTCCTTTCAAAATACTGTGAAAGTTAAATGTATCAGGAGTGAAAATTCCTCATGTTTTGTTTGCTCGTATCCACAAGTCATTGGTAATGGCTTTGTGGTGGTGTCAGGATTTATTCAGCTAGTGTGCTGATCCGGGGCCGCATGTATCATGATACGGACGCTCCTAACATGGCCCACTATTTGAGGCTGGGGCGGATTGGGAAGTGAGGGGTTTCCACCCTACTCGTATTTGACACTGACTGCTATGTCCCAGTACAGTTGTGACTCTCTGTACACGGAACTGACGGCTTAACGTCCCCTCCGAAGGACGGGATGCTTCATGATCCATTTGCCCAATTCCAAGTGAACCATGGAGGAGAGCGTATTCTGTATTTAATCAATAGCTGGTATAAAGACAAATCCAGAATTGATAGTACCCGAATAAATCCCAGCAAGTGCCACGACCCCACCGGGATTCGAACCCGGGAATTTTGATGGTAAATTTGCGCCAGAGGCAAGCACCCTAACCGCTAGGGCCATTGCTCTCCCCACAATGGATGGGCCAGAACCAGTCCATCCATAAGGAATTTTCTCACCTGTTACAGCACACGTTTAGAGTATGTTGGAAGAAAAAAGTCCACTCATGTAGGACTAACCTGACTTAATCCTTGATCTAAAGTTATACTCCTTTCAGAATATCAGCCATTGAGTCTTACAGGGAATATACTGGTTTGCTGTGAAACAGTGAAAATGTGTTCTCTTTTGAATAGATGCCAAAATCCAGGGCATTCTCTTAATTAATAATGTGAATAGCCTTGTTTATGATGAGCCATGATAATCCCATATCTTGGAGGTGGGTGTGTTTTTGATTAGTGTTTGTTTTGGACCCCAGATAGTATGTTATTGCTTCCAAGTATTTCCAGTGTTGAAGTTACTTTTCAGGGTCATAAGCAGAGCTGTTATGTATGAAACAATATAATAGTGATGCTAAAAATTGTCAAAAGCTTAAAATAAAGCTAGAATTTTCCTGTGATTGTGGGCCGCCAGCTATAGCTGGCAGGACCACTTAGCAATCCGTTGTGCGTGTGTATGTATTTGGTTTGTGTGAATGTATGTGTGTGTCACAAATTGTTAAGTTTTTTTAAATTGACCTCAATTGACTTCAATTGGAACCAAACTTCTGTCATAGGTGCACAATGGGATACCTCATATGATGATGAGGTTCATTGTTGAAAGGTCAAAGGTCATCTGGGGGGGCAAGTTGAAAAATGGGCTAAAAATGTAAAATTCATCAAATTGAAAACTTGAAGTTCAATTGGAACCAAACTTTTGTCATAGGTGCACCAGGCGCCTCCCTCATATGTTGATGAGATCAAAGTCATGTGCCAGGGTCAAAGGTCATGGGGCGGCCCACCCGTTATATTCTTTGAATATAGCGAGCACGAAAGCCGAGAAACGCGAAATTCTAGTTTGAATTACTAATTTTACTAGAATTTTTAATCAACCCATTGTAATGTTTTTTTTTTCTAGCTCAGCATCGGTCATCTGTTTTGTAATTTGTAATAATAATAAATTATTCAAAATCCAAAAATTAAGATTAGCAAAGAATTTTCTGTAGAAACGGACTTATTCAACAAAGATGAGATTTTTTCCATACATACCTAATCTTACGTGCAACTTCTGTGGTATCTGTAAGAAATTTGCAATTTTGTAATTTCTGTCCGTAAATGGACAGGAATTATAGTACAGAAGCCTATGGGACTGTGGGAAACAAGAAATTGCTCCTAACACAAAACCGCAAGATCGGGATGAACTCAAATTTTGTGAATAATCTTTTTCTCAAGGATATCTATGTCGTGAACCAAAAAATAAAACAGGAGATGCTGGAATCACATAATGCACCTTTAATACTTTATTGGCCACTTTTTGCAGATATATTCTTGCAAGGAGAATATTGTACTACTACAACTAGTTTTTGGTTGATTGTTCAAACAGTTGTGGCCAAGAGTTTTGTAATTAATCCAACACTTTCCTTCATTGATGATTTAGATTTCTGGATTTGGTTATAACTCCCCAGAATTTATATCAAGGGAAATAACAAATGGGCTGGAATCCATCACATAAACAAGATCAGTTGTGATCATTTTACCTGCTTCAAACTCTGTAAATCGATAACTTATCGTTCATCCACAATTTTTGTTTTCCAGTACACAAAAAGCCGTTAGGAGAAAATGAGATAGCATCTATATGTGAGGATGCCTTGAATGGACTGGGCTATCTGCACAGCAATAACAGAATACATAGAGATGTTAAGGCAGGAAACATACTCCTTACTGATAATGGAACTATCAAATTAGGTAAGTGTAACAGGTGTTCACATGGGAATTTGTCTTTGTGGAAAATATCTAGTTTATGATGTATGCTGTGTTAGAAGGTGGTTCTTTTTACCTTTCTCACAAGTTGAATCGGACCCAGAACAATTCTGATCCAATTTGAATAGCTATATTGTATAGAAAATGTAGGGGATGTTGTTTTTCTGTATGCTATCTCTCTCTTGTGATGCTTGGATGATGATTTTTGTAGCATTTTAGATGAATTGGAAGCATAATAATCAGATATGGTATTCTGGCCAAGAGCGGACCTGTCACATTGCCGTGAAAACAAAGGGGAAGCACAGGGAATCCCTGAATTGCGGTAAAAATAAATTGCGCAAAATGGTATCTTTAGGTTAAGTTCACATCGCATTACACTATGCGTGCAATGCGTTACGTGAGTTGTTGCTGGACAGATTTTGTTTTTACTCCCGGCTCTAACCTTAAATTTTTTTGACAGTATTGCTTGCAACAAATTTGTTGTTCTTTTGTGTTCATTATTAAAAATCATTGAAGCAATTTATTCAAATTAATGTTTGATCCATACACACCAGCAAAATTGCTTATTTTGATAAAGCTTAAAAAGCTTCTTTTGATCAAGCATTTGCTTATTTTAAATAAGCGATTCAGCATTGTATGTGCGCACTTCATCAAATTAAACGAAGTGATGCTCAATAGTCGACATCCTGTGACCTTCATTAGTTTTTGCCCATAATGTGTACGCGATCGTATCTTAAATGCGGTCCATCAAAAAATCTTCGTCAAAGTAAGCAATTTTGGAAATGTTTACAGATATCTTTGTTAGGTTTAAGTAGGGCTTTCCTTTGAAAAATCTCTATATTGAAGTGTTGAACAAGTGCGACTTCAAAGCAATTGTGTCAAAGGCAGTTTAGTATGTACCTTACAGAAACTAAAGCAGCATGTCACTATTGTTATCTTTTTCTATAACGAATACCTGTTGTGTTTTGTTGATTTTCAGCTGATTTTGGTTCAGCCTCATTTGTTAGTCCAGCCAATTCATTTGTAGGTACTCCATATTGGTAAGTATGATGACAAGACTTAAATTGGTAAGAATGTAGTGAATAGTGGGACATTTTGTGGTATTCATATTTTTTCAAAATATTTCTGGTTTAATTTGCAGATTCAAGCAAGTACACCATTAAACCTTAGGGTAAAAAATAACATTGTGTACTTTTAAAATCATGATTCTGAACTTAACTGTGAAAAAAAGTTGAAAATCCTCAAGAATTTCTCACTATACAGTAGAGTAGTACTTATAATAGTCTGTTTTGTGCATGATACAACATGACCCCCCCCCAAAGTTCTTGTGAATGCTTGCGAGCATATAAGGATGCACATGTACGAAGTTTCCGATGTTCATTTGAAAAGATCTAATCTACACATTGGTTGGAAGAAAATTGTGAACACGCTATAGCTACCATAGTATGGTTACCCAGTATTACATTATGACTTGGGTTTCTTCTAGTGTTAAACCACATAGTGTTTTGCTCTGTTTGACTTAATTGCTCTCTGTATCAGTTTGCTTTCATTTAGGGAGTAATGCTGTCCATATTTAAAACAACCAACATCTTGAAAACCTATGAGAAACTGATTTTTGGCATGATATTGGAGAGTTTGAAATAAGAGCAATAGAAAGTTAACTACTTGTGAGACAAGATGCGATCACAAGTGAAAAATAGCGATGGAAACCAACATTTTGGTTCCCTCAAAGTATTTATTATCAGATGATTACTAATTTCAAAACTTGTTCCTGTTATCATTACTAAAATGCTTTTATTTTCAAAATTTGATAAACTTTCCAACATGAAGAATGACCTTGTATTGCAGGGGTGTCCAACCTGTGGCCTGTGGGCCATTTGCAACCTGCTAAGAGCTTGCATGCAGCTTGTGAGGTACTTCCCAGAAAAAAAATAAAATGCATAAATATCTCAAATAATATTTTGTTTTAAAGAGATATCATTAAATAACTCGCACATACAACCAAAGAAACTACCCACATAATACAAAATACAACACACACACCACCCGTGCAATTTTGGGATAGAGATGGGTCACTTTTTCAAATTTTTTCCAAATTTGCTAAAAAGGTAGACATTTCTAGGAAAAATTGCAAATTTGTGTTAAATTTGGCCTAAAATCTGCATATCTGGTATAGATATGGATGATCTTTCTGTCAAAATTGGTATAGATGTTGGTCATGTTCATTCTTATCCCAAACCAAACTCTAGACCCATTATTGCTTGCAGCCCGCAATAGTTTTGGATTAAAAAATGCAGCTCCTGCATAAAAAGGATGGACACCCCTGTTGTATTGTAACTGAAAAAATGTGAAGGACTGTGTATTAAAAAGGTTGCTTCCACAACAGAAGGTATGGCTTCTCCTGCCCTATTTGACTAGAGCAGTTATACAGAAACATACTACACAATCAAAACACAGTTCAGTATTACAAATAGGATAGGAATACCTGAATAAAGAAATGCCAAACTGTCAATACTGGCCTTACTTGTGTCAATAACAGTATGGTGCTATTGTTTGTTGTAATGCCCCCCAAAATTGTTTTTTCCAGTAGGCTGCACTTTAATTTTGGAGCCAATTCCGACTGCATTTTATGAATTCAAGTAAATTGGGGTCTTTTAAACGAAAATGCGTCACTGGTAGCATATGTCATAATTTAACAATACAAGTGACCCAAATCAATATTTTGTTTTATAAACTAATAATTACACTGTAAAATATGTTTTGCAACTGATTTGATGACCATTTTTGTGTGATCTGAGGTGTTTCTGGGGAAAATCCTCTTTAAAAAAATTATAAAATAAAAAAAAATATTTTTCACCTTTTTGGGTTGGATACTCACTGAAAATACAGTTTGTTTTGGATTTACAACAACTTGTCTCAGGTGTAAATAGCAAACAATGCTCTTTCCAAAATCAGGACATTGTCCGACAAAAGGAAGTCAACTGCTAGAGTATGTTTGTATCAGTTTTTGATATGATATGATCATTAAGAAACCATTCAGCGATAGCACAATATAGTACGCCTGATTCTGGTCAAGTAAGAATTTTTGTGGTGCCTAAATTTTCACAATACATTTACAGCAAGAAGCTAGTGAGACTTGCACAATGCTAATAAATATTAAGTTTGTTAAATATTGAAAATTGGTCATGTGAATGTTACCTACTATAGTTGGAGTAATAATTTCTTGGCCAAGTTACTAGGTACGCCCGCTTTCCCGCCAAAACGGCGCGCCACTGGGTTGAACGTAGACGCAGTTCACGCACCGAGCATCCTGCGCGCGTACGCCATGGCCAAGAAATTATTTCTCAAACTATACCTTATTTAGACCTAACAGCATAATCAATTAACATTTTTCTGAAGTATTGATCCACATATTCCTACTCTGACCAAGAAAAATAAACCAATACCTGCATCTGCAAGATGATGACAAGAGTACAACCTTTTTTAAGCATGTCTATTATAAGATGAAACATGACCTTTGATAAAGTACATTGAGATAGGGGAAGACCAAGGTCATAATGCAACCCTAGAGTAAATATACTATAGTAGCAATAGTCTGTTCACTATAAGATGGAACATGACCTTTGATAAAGTACATTGAGATAACACTAGGGAAGACCAAGGTCATAATGCAACCCTTGGGTAAACATACTATAGTAGCTATAGTGTGTTCACTATAAGATGGAACATGACCTTTGATAAAGTACATTGAGATAACACTAGGGAAGACAAGGTCATAATGCAACCCTTGGGTAAACATACTATAGTAGCTATAGTGTGTTCACTATAAGATGGAACATGACCTTTGATAAAGTACATTGAGATGACACTAGGGAAGACCAAGGTCATAATGCAACCCTAGGGTAAATATACTATAGTAGCTATAGTGTGTTCACTATAAGATGAAACATGACCTTTGATAAAGTACATTGAGATAACACTAAGGAAGACCAAGGTCATAATGCAACCCTTGGGTAAACATACTATAGTAGCTATAGTGTGTTCACTATAATATGGAACATGACCTTTGATAAAGTACATTGAGATAACACTAAGGAAGACAAAGGTCATAATGCAACCCTAGGTTAAATACACTACAGTAGCTATAGTATATTTTGTCACAACTTGGAGCTCTCCTTGACAAAATGTAAGTGGCAAACAAATGGGGTCATGTTCCATCTTACGAGTAAGAATACGGCTGTGTATTTGTACGACCAGTGGCATTATGTCCTCTCCAAAGGACAAGATACTTTCATCCTTCATGTTTTGTTTGCCCGATTTGAAATGATGAGAGTGGAATTCTGATATTTAATGAATAGGACAAATTTAAGATATGCTTTTGTTTAGGACATTCACCAGACTAACAAATACATCACATTTTCTCAAATTATGTGTAAATGGGCTTTTCTATTTGAAAAATATCACTTCTGTGAAAGATAAGGGTAATGTCTTCCACAGTGGAGTAGGAATTTCACATGGAACAGCCCTCTGGGAAACTATAGTTGTCACTGTGGCATCATACTGCTGTGTGGGGGGGGGGCTGCACCAGACTCCTTATGCAAGTGCAAAACAGGTGCCTGGCATGAGCACAAGGACCAAGCCAAGATCTCATGGAGATACCTCCAATTTCATACACGTCGCCCCAGCGCTGAGCTTGATTGCTGGGTATTCATCATGCGAACAATTTAGTAGTCACTGACGCAAATGTTGGGGTTGCATACCCAGGGAGAGATACCCCCAATACATTTAAGTGATTGCTCGAGACATCCAAATGGGATTTGTCTAACATCAACTTTAATGCCAGTCAGGGACATTGACGCTACATGTGGAACAGCATATCAGCTGCGGCCCGCTAGATCTAGATAGATATGGCTATGATTTTAATAAGTATAGCACGTGCGATTCATTGCATGCAGTGCCATCACCTTCCACTTGAGGTGACACAAAATATCATAGGAAGACATTCCCAATCTGTGAAAGGCTTCAATGGAGTTTTTACACAGGGAAGTGTGGGGATTCTAATTGAACAGCCTAATATAGGGAAGTACTTGACATTAGTTGGAAAGCTTTTAGTGGGAAATTGAGATAATCATCTTACTACATCAAAAACAGACAGAGTTGGAAGGCTCTCTTTAAGAAGTTTATTAACTTAGGCAACATTGATGCTGGCGATATTGAAATGTCCATTGACTACACATCTTTAATACAACATGAGATGACTGTAGTTAAGGCTCTTGGGTTAAAATTGTAATGTATCAGTTGACTATCCTGTAAAATCCCAAAATGTCAGCATCTTAAAAGGTAAATATCAATTTTTTTTTTTCCCTTTAATAACACTTTATTTCTCACATTTAGTGTCAAATTTCTCATCAAAATATCCGTATTATAAAGAGAGTTACCTGGTTCCAAAAATCGACCTTTATTCTATAATTATTTGAAATCTTGTTGTTTGACAGGATGGCCACCAGAGGTAATTTCTTGACCATGGACGCAGGTCAGTACGATGGCAAGGGGGGAGTATGGTTCATTGGAATCACCAGATTGAATTAGGTGAGTTTTCCTGGTCAAACTGATGAAATTTGCCCAAAAGGAAAAAAAAAAAAAAATGGAAGGACTAACTATGGTTTAAGCAGGTTGTAAAAGTTTAAGACTCCTTAAGAGACTACCCCACAGCGTAGGTTTTGGGTTCCTTTCCCTTCATATTGTTTTTGAATATTGAATTTTAACTATTAATCCCAGTTACCAAATAAAGGATAACAAAATTATTATTGGATAGGTTTTTACGAGGGGTCTCATAACCAGAGAAGTTAATTCTAATGATAGTTTGTGAAAAACTGTCAGACTTCGACAGGAGTAGCTTCTAAACTATAAGACAAATAAAATAAATGAAGTCAAAACTGTCGTGTGAGGCCGGTTTACTTACCTGCTGGTTGACTCTAAAATGAGCCATTCACTGAAGACGGTCCCTGTCAATAGATCAATAGAGAACAAGAGACCTACTCTGATGCAAAAATAGCTGTTTTAAGTGGCTCTGAAAAGAACCGTTTTCACGGAAGAGTGTCCATTAGGCCAAAAAAAAAATTGTTGTGTTGCCCTCTGCTGGTGGTTGGGGGTGGACCGACCCAAAATCTGAAAATCTTGGGTCGGTATTTTTTATTTTATTAACCCATCAATTCATTTGAATTGATGGTTATGCGACGAGAGCGGTGTTTGGGTCTGATTTTCTCCTACTAGTCGGGCGTTTTATGTCCATTCTGACGGAAAGCTGCCTATAGGGGAGTCAGATACGGTGAATTCGTGTTGGGCTTGATTTTTAAATTTCAGTGAGTCAGTGGGGGTAACTTTTGTATCTTTGTCAAGTTTTGGACATATTTGATGCTGTGCTTGTCGTCTTTCTTACTGAATCCAATGGTTTATGTGTGCACTTATTAACCGGTTCAGCAGCAGGGTTTGTTTCTGCGTGTGAAAAGGAAACTGATAGGCTACCATCTACCGAGGCTTACAGGGACTTTCTTGAGGTCAAACCGGTTCATGCTCTAAGTTTGAAGGGCCCCTGTAGAAGGGTATAGAAAGTTAATTAATGGACTTGGCAATTGAAACCCATTAATGGTTAGTCCAAGATAGCAAACCAAAGGTCGTACATCGCCCACAGAATGTATGGTGCCCAGTGTAAGGTTGTTGGACGGGATTAAAATTGCAATTGGCAAAAAACCCACAGTGGGATGCCATACATGATTCATGTAGAATTGTCATCATATAATCTAAAGTGTTAACTCTAAGTTTTCTTTAGGATAAAAACCAAAATTAATGTGTTCCCAGAAATTTCAATATAGTCTAGGTTATTGTAGGCTGTAGTGGTTGTGGATTTACGGACTTGTGACAACATTCAATCTCTTGGTTTCTCACAAGTGTAATACAGAACTCATGGCTTTATTAGGTGGGACCTTCACATGTCAGTTACTTAGTAGAGTGAAAAAAGGGTTTACATTTGACTGAATAGATTTAGTGAAACAAACCTGGATGACACCAAAAAAGAAGTTGTTTAATTGAGATCAAACTTCTAAAAGTTATGTTATATATCTCGGGGTATTTTGCACCAAGTCTCACAGAGTCGCCCAAAAATACGAAAGAGACCAAATTTGCTTACTTGAGAAGCAAAACTTCAAAAATATTAAGGCGTTACCTTAGCACAATTTGGACCGTGGATCGTCCTTTCCAGAAGGCAAGCCCTTTTTTCCATTATGACATTTATTTGTACTAATTATGCATAGTGTTTACGGTATTTGATGGATATAAAAAGTTGGTTTTGTTGGTTTCGACAGCAAGTTTAGAAAAATTAGTTTATGTTAAGGTTATATTTTTGGAGGTGTTTGAGGGGAATATGTGGTTGTACACTGGATAGAAACATTATATGGTTGTCATTATTAAGTTCTTTTGGCTATTTTCGATATCAAAAGGACATGCGGCGACAAAAATTTACCCAGGTAGCTTCAAGTCCGAACGAGTTGTTCCACCTGTGTACGTTTTACGACACCTTGAAACGTGTTTAAAACCAGTTATGGAATTTATAAGTGGTCCTTGAAGCTGGTAGCACTTTAATATATTAAGTTTTAGGTATAAATATTCGAGCCTATAAATATGATAAACAAGAGGGGTGCACTTGAGACAGCAGTGGTTCATACTTCGGAATATTTTTAATAACCCTTACACTGAAGCTCACTGAGATACTATATTCTATTGCGAGTGAGACAATGACAATATGCTTGCCTAACTTTGACGGGTTTGGGTAGGCCTATTTCTTTGTGTCGACGGTGCTCCACTACATGATGGGTTAACATTTTCAAACTTTTTACCTGTGAAAAAAGCGGAAAAATGTTGAAATTAAATGGCGGTAAGCATATCAATACTAAGCGGAAATCTTGGAAAACACATCTGCCAGAAATTCCTTACATTTGACTAGGACTATCTAAAAATCATCAAACAAGAGTCAGCGAAATTGTCAATAAAAATGCCTATATTTTTGTTTTGATTGAGGAAAATTCCATCAAAGTGGCCTGTGAAAACATACGAAAATTAATGGAGAATTTTTATCTAAACAACGATCGTTAAGACCCGACAATTTTCTCTGCTACCAGTATCTCATGACCCCCCTGATATCCTTATTACGTGGCAAACCCAACCGTCAAATGACCCATATGGCCTTGGACCCCATTTGGTCAATCTACATAATAAAAAACTTCTGCAACTAAAATGCTTATGACAAAACTAAAGGAACAAAACCACACTGTCCAGAAACTCTCTTACTATTATGCACCGAAATGACTCTTGTGACCATGTTGCCCTTTTGACCAACATATGGCCCTATGTGACCTTTGACCCCATTTGGTCACAACATGTTCAATTCGGCAAATTTAAAGACCACTATCAGTGATTTGAAAAATATTTGAAATTTGACAGGACTAGCTTCAAAGTGGAAAGGATAAGTCTGTAGAATTCTCATACGTTACTTTTTCCAGCTGTTTGATTGGACAGAAAGGAAAGAGAAAGAAGGAAAACGTGCAGTGTTCAAGATACGATTCTAAATTCAATTCCGTGTGGTAGTAATGTCCGTTAGGACCAATAATGGACTAAAATCTTCTGATCATAGCGTCGTATTAGGTTGCATTGGTCTTATCATTTGCAGGTTATGTTTAGATATCCATGCCATGTAAGTATCTACAAAATTACCAAAATTTCTGATTTTTATGATTTTTTCGCTTTGCTGGAATTTACCAAATCCTGATTAGTGTCTTTTTAGTGACAGTGACTATCCAAAAACACGCTCAAAAGAAACGGCGGTACGAATCATACGGCAGTACACAGTTTGACCTCTAATGACCTAAATGACCTTTTCCCCACGTTCAAACCTTTAATAACGCTTCACTGCACATCTATATTTATACAGGTGGTCTGTTTGTCTGTCACTTGTTGTCTTTGTCTGTCTGACAGCACGTCTATTTTCTCGGAGACCGAGGGTCGTTCGTTCGTGAACTGGGGGGTTGGGTGGGGGGGGGGTGACCTTAGACCTCCGAAACAGACTGAGGTTGTATTGTTAAGTGGAATCAAAAGTCATGGTTCCCATCAAGGTCTCAAATGGGGGAAACGTTGATGTATGGACATGGAAAACGTGGTGGTGGAGTAAATTGTTGATGCCGAAATTTTAAAGGTCATGACAAGGTCACATTAGGGTCATTTCAAGATTCAAAGGAGGTCAGTCTATTTTCTTGGAGACCAAGGGTTGCATGTTCCTGAAACATGGTGGGAGGGTGCCCCTTGACCTAACGAAGAAAAGAGTTTGTATGCGTTAGTGCATCAAAGGTCATCAGGGGGTCATTCAAGGTCAAAGAGTCAAATGATATAAACAAGTTGGTGTAGGACTGAAACTTTTGAGGGGGAGGGGTTAACATTGTTGATGCCAACAATTTAAAGGCATGACAAGGTCATTAGGGTTCATCAGGTCAAATGAGATCCAAATGGGGTTTGTAAACATGGTGTTGGTGTATGGACATGAAATTTAGGGTGGGGTTGGTTGTTTATGTCAGAAGTTCTAAAAAAAAAGTCACAAACAAGGTCATTCAGGGGGTCATTCAAAAGGTCAAATTGAGGTCAACTTTGGTGTATCCAGACATTTTTTTTGAAAATTATGTGGGTGGGGGGTGTCGATGTTTGATGACGAAAATTTTAAGGTCTTGACAAGTCATGCGGGGTCATCAAGGGCAAAGGAACCGCCCAAACAACCAAGGGTCATTAATTGAAGGTGATGCGGAGAAACCCAAGTGATAGCCAAATCCGAGGACCCACCTAATAATAAATAAAATAGATTTATATAGCACCTTTTGCACAAGTAGACAAAGCACTGTTGCGATTTTATTACGCTGCCTTCAGGAATCGTTCACCATCATTTCGCGTCACCTAGTAAAATACGATTAAAGAAACCACTGGTCCAGACCTCTTATTAGGGGTATGCACAGAATGAACCTCTAAAAAGGTATGGCCTATAGCCCTTTTGACATCCAATGACCCCACTTGACCTTTGACCCCAAAATATCACAACATTCTGCCAAATTAAGTGGTATAGCCACCAACTTGCTCAAAATAACCACTGGCCAAGACCCCAGGGCTTATGTTCAATGGACCTCTAATGACCCTACATGCCTATGGTCCCACACGCCATTCCCACCATCACAATGATGGGTTACTGAATCATTGATGCACTCGTTTTTGTTTTGAGTCTTTGAGTTTGTCTATTTTACCTGTTTTCGGGTTGATAAATGTGGTAACAAGCCAACCAAATGGAAATCACAAGAAAGCTTCGATTAACACCTTGCATCGGGCAAAACACTCACTATTATTGGAAATGACGGGGGAGGAATTAGGAATGAAATTGTGTGACAATCTCAAAATGTGCGTGAAACACGAAGGAAAAACAACTTACCGCACGTATACTCAACGATACAGAATACAATTCGACAAACACTGTAATATTCAAATTTTGACGTGCAATGGTACGAAAAACTTTTATAAACAAATAATATAAACGAACCATTTGAAAAACACCAGTTGAAAAAGTTTAACAAACATGAAAAAACAATAGGTATTCTCCTTTTCTGAAGCCAGAGAAACAAATTGCATCAATTACAATTTTCACACAGCTGGCGGTCCACTGTCAGCACATGCTTACAGCACGTATTGCTGTATTTTGACATTGACACGAATTTCACGGATGGAATAATACGGTAAGTCTAATCATTGAGTGTTTACAGTGTTGAAGGTTATGAGGTGGTTTTCAGCTGTGTTACAACTTCCCGAATAAATGGAGGCTTTTGCGGTTTGTATGCGGGCAAACAAACGATGGCAGTTACAAAACACACACGTAACAATTGCCCTCGTCCGAATGGACCGTGGCAGTCGGTCTGCGCTCTGAGCCAATTAGTGTACTGTGGGACCGGATTTCGGCGTGTTAAATTTTCAAAACTAAACATCAACATTGAAGAGACTTTTTTTCCAAAAATTAACGTTCAGTTCAAGAAACATTTTCTAATAGATATTTGAATGCCCCCTTACGTATTTAGCTGGATTTTACAAAAAAAAAAAAAAAGACCAGACGAACTTCCTTGATTTAAGCTGGGGAGGGCCAAACACACAATGTTTTGGCTATCAACAGAATAAGTGACCTTCCCCTGCCCGTATGCTGAAATTGCTCTAAAAGAGATTGTGTTAACAACAAAGTAGGGTTGTCCCTGTACCTCTTTGTGCTATTTTTTGGGCAAGGGATATTAATTGAGCTGCATGAAAAATGAAAACAATATTTTATCTCTTCCCCCGACCAAAAAAAAAATGTGTTATTTTCTGTAGTAGAGTGCAATTCTTGGCAGGTAAACTGATGATTTGCAATAAACAAGAATAAAACAATCCTTAAGTATAAAGAAGACTAATACTTGTTACAATAATGCTTTCTTTCTCTACAGCTGAAAGGAAACCTCCCCTTTTCAATATGAATGCCATGAGTGCCCTGTATCACATAGCTCAGAACGACCCTCCCAGCTTAGGCCAGAATAACACATGGTCACAGGCTTTCAGAAGTTTTGTAGACACGTGTCTTGGCAAAGAGCCCGAGAGAAGACCCACAGCAGTACAATTACTCAGTGTAAGTACTAACATTCATAGTATCCATAATTTACACAGCTCTTCCACTGTGCAGTGATATAACTTAGATGCAGCTTTTCTGCGTGCCTATTCATGCTGCCCGTTTTCTCGTTGCACCAGTAATTTGTAATATTGCCCGCGATTTAATGATGCGATTACAAATTATGCACTTGGCGTCACTGTCCAGAGGAAGGAAAATGCTAAGAATGTGATATTTTTCCAAACTGTCAAATCTGATTGAAGTAGGAAATAAACACATCCCCAAAAGTAACTTAAGGTCCGTTCATACTACACTGCAAGGTGCGTTGCGGTAAGTTGCAGTGCTCGAATTCGGTCTCTGTCCAGTATACTGCATTGCGGTACTGCAACCGAGTAAAATTTATTTTAACTACAGCTGCAGCAGGTTACGTTGAGTTGCTGCAGCAAGTGATCGATATATCGGCACTGCGCAGTGCAGCGTAGTATGAACGAACCTTTACCCCTGAAATTTGTCAAGTTCAAACAATACACCGTATTATACATTACGGGATATATTTGGAATCCCGTATTTGGATATACCTCATTAAGGCCGACTCAAAGATTTCCTGAGGAGGGCGCCCTCAATTTCCAAAAAAATCGTGTTTTTTGTATGTACATAATGCTTGTCCATATACTAATCACTGTGTGAAATTGCTAAGCTTAAATCAAATTCCTTCATAAAGAAAATCACAACTTTGTTATAAAATTCCGGATCCGGAATTTTTGTTATACACAGTATCCTATGGGACGTAATACTACACATAAATGTTTACTGCATCAAAACGAAAAATCCGATTCATCTCAAATTTAGAAATTGTGCATTTTATGTTACGAACTTTAATTCTAGTTGACTATTTTTCATTATTACACAAAAAAATAATATTTTGAAATCTCTGAGTCAGACTTTAATGGCGATCGACTGAGTATATCTAAAGACATGCCCACTTGACCGAACCCACGCCCGGATTTAATTAAATTGTGTACAACGTCTATAGAGAATGAGAGTCAGTCCTGCAAAAGGAGGATTGCACTGATTTCCATTGGAAACAGTGATTGTCAATAAGTTAACTGCAACTTTTAAATCCTGGGGTGGGTACGGTCAAGTGGGCATAACTTCAACAATACTCAGCCGTTCGCCACAAATGAAGTTTCAAAAGCCGCGTAAATGAACACCACTTCCAACTATATATATCCATAATTTATGATACAATATATGGTTTGAACTTGACAAATTTTAGGGGTGGGGAGTTACTTTTGGTATGTGTTTATATACACAGCTACATTCTTCTTAAGTGTACCTTTGAAGTGCCTATCCATTACCCATGTAGTACCATCCTGCATGGGTACCATGTTGCAGACCACAAAATGAAGATATTCATCCACTTGGGTTTCATGCCTGATATATTTTGTTTATGTTTCAACTGAGAAGTCAATAGCTTTTGAGATGACTTCCCAAATGACCTGAGAGATTGGCCTCTTTTCAATTTGTTTGATCCTGACAAGGGCTGGTTTAGATAAGCAGGGAAAGTATAAAGTTGCCTGCATGGATGCTTAAAGGTGCAACGAGAGATTTTGAGGCATCCCAAATATAGTGTCATAATAGTAATTCCATATAGATTAGACACTCAATAGATTTCCTATCTTGTATTTGGCTACAGAAATTTCTTAAAAGAGAGAAAAATGGTGATTTTGATTTGCTTATATTTCAATGTAAAACATAGGCTGAATTTCATATTTGCTTCTATATGAAATTAGAAATTTCATGATTTTTTACCAAAGAAACATTTCTCAGCTTAATCCTTTCAGATGGGGACATTTGTGATGGAAAGCTTTACATCAGGCCAAAAATCATTACTTTGATTTTTTTTAGGGACACCTGATATATGAGATCTCTCGTCGCACCTTTAACTACTTCCACTAGTTAAGTATGAAGAGGATAACATTAAGTTTTAGCAAAAACCAAAAGAGAAGTGGTCACCAATAAAATCCAATGTGAGTGCAAATGCCACTTCTTTCAGTGTCCAAGTTGACCAGATGGATTCCTCTGGCAGAGAAGGATGTCCCAAAATATTTTGAATTTAGACAACAAAGATTCATCTTTAACAACGAAGGTAGCAGCCCTAAAATTAATTCTTAAGGTGAACTTGAAAAGGGCTGACATTTTAACCTTGGCATGATGTTTCTGTAACAAAGCTTTTTAGTGCATTGTTTGTAATATTTTTGAATTTTAAAATCATCCTGGTGGAGGATGTTAGACCATTTCTCTTTTTTACAAGAAATTCTCAGCATGAAAAAAAAATGGAATTTTGTTTTATTCGTATGTGTAACAAGCAGGAGTACACACAAAAGTGGGATATATTTGCTGCACCAAACTTATTGAGAAGTATGCTATCTAAATCTACCCCCCCAGTTATCCAAAATGCAATATCTTTACCCTGAAATAAACCTACCGCTGATCTCAAGTAAGAGGACTGCTTAGTGTTTTGAGGAAAAGGTTTTTTAGGTTCTGTTGGAGTTGATGCTAAGAAAGATTTCGAGTTACGGTTAGTGTTAGGGAAATGGAAGGGTTAGGGCTTGTGCTGCTTATGGTAAAGGTTAGGTGTATATTTGAAGTTAATTTTGTGCAGTGTTCCACCTTTTTTCTATATTACTATTTATTGAAAACAATGTTTGTTATGAACATTACCTTGCAGGAAATTATAATTCTTCACATCAATTGCAATCAGGTCCATGGCATGGGGTGTGGGGGCAAGGGGAATTCTGCCAAAAGCCCTCAAAATATTGTTTTTTTGCAAGAACAGTGAGCAAAAATTCATTTTTTGTCAACAGGTTGAAATTACCCCCTAGTGATAGGGAAAGGGTTTCACTTTTGAAAAAACAGTCCTCTTCACGCGCCCCCCCCCAAAAAAAAACATGGCTACAGGCCTGGTTTGCATATCCAACTACTTAAATTAATTCAAATTATTTTTTTAACAAGTCTTGTTATGAAGTAATGAGAAGTGCGAAGATGTAGGCAGTGATAGAGCACAAGTTGCTTTAACTTACCAAGCAGAGCTGAAATACATTTTGTATTCCAACTGATTTATGTCAAGCCAAATTCACGCAAGAGTCCTTTATATTTCAACTTGATGGAATTCCTAATTTATCATGTAGACATAATGTCAGTAAGTAAACAATAGTTGGAGTTAATGGTTATATGGCGCCACTACATAATGGAAATGAATATCCGGTTGAGTTTGTTATAGAAAATGAAACTTCATTTCCAGGGTAACAATATACATAGGAGGTGAATTTGATCGAATAAATGGTCATTGCAGTGTTTGGTTTTTTCAGCAGTATCTTTTTATTTGATTTTGTAACCTAGCCCAATGATTCCTCCATCATAACCATGATACCAGCAAATAATTTTAGCACAATAACAAGTTAGCAATAATTGATGCGTTTTGTGTTTGAGTGTAAATGGTTTTCATGTTGTATTAACATGAAAGCCTTTGCAATTGTGGGGTAATGTTTTGGGCTGTCTTTGTAAAAGCACTTAAAACAGTAACACTATATGTACCTTTCAAATCATTGACTACTTGTCCAGGAGCATATAAAATTTCTTGTACTTCTTTTGGATTCCATCTGCTTTCCATCCCGCCCGCCCAGTGTCTGGTTTTGGATGCTTTCATCCGGAACACTTGAAGTAGTTTTAATATGAGATTTGGGGATAGCAATGTTTAGGAATTCAAGAAGGATGAATTCAAATTCCTTTAACGCTCGTCTTGTGATCATTTTTGAAGAGTGGCAACAATTCCAATCATTATTGTCCATGTGAGTGGCAAGTTGGAAAGTTTTGGTCTAATGAATTAAGAGGTCAATTTCTTTTTTGAAATATCCTCTCATTTTCTGTCAAGTTTTTGCCAGCTGACTATCTACTTTTCCTCCTGTTACATCAGGCATTAGTCGGTTTTCCTTTTTTGTTTTATGTAATTTTGTTGGGCTTTTATGGATTAGGAAAACTAGACATTGTGCGAAAGCTTATAGTTCACCAAATAAGAAAATCAATGTTGGCATTTTTTTAAATTCCCTATGGTGGCCATTTTTGGATTTCAAAATGGCCGCCATTTTTTGCTCATATCTCAGAGTCTGAGACCTCGTTTAAGCATGATTCTGGTGTCTATACCCCTGTTTTAGGTCAAGGATCCATAGATCATTTGATACAACATCGTACATTTGGTTTTGGCACCTATTAAATTTCTAATGGCCACCAAATAAAGTCGCTTTTGCCTATATCTTTAACACCTACATTAAATTCTAGCTTATAACAATTTATAGAAATTTTGTATTTTCAGATTTATGTGGTGGCAGATGCATAGAACTGCCTAACTTTTCATTCAAGAAGCAAGATGTGGAAAGTTGGGCATAATTATCATCTGCACCACATTACCTGAAATAAATTAATTCATATTAACCAGGCTATGATGCAGTAAATTCTTCACCATAAATCTATGTGTAAAGAAAATGATCTTTTTTCTTTCAGCATGAATTTATATGCGTGACAGGCCTAACACTGTAATCATGGACTTATAGAGAGAACACTGAACACAGTGAGAGAACTAGATCACCTCAACTCATCGCCAGATGAAGAAGATCTTAATGCATGAGTCCATTATCCTCACATGAGGAGAAGCAAGAGAAGATATCCGGAGATGTAAGTAGCACTTGGTACTTCTTATTATTCCATCTGTTGGTATCACTACACAGTTAACCTTAACAGATTATTCAACAAGTTTGAAAACCCTAAGTTTCTCCCAGTCCGTAGTTCTTCCTTCAAAAAACAAATGTATTTTTCCAATCTTGTGAGCAATTCAAATGTTGAGTTGTTTTACAACCTTGAAATTGAACGATTTGCCCTTTATGATATTCTTTTATATATTACAATATGACAAAGTTTAAACGGATAAGCAGCGATATTATGAGGCAATAAACAAATGTGCAAATGCATTTGTTTTAACTCATAAACCAGATAAGTTGTGTAAATTCCATATAACTACTTTTATGTAGAAACACACCAAATAGTGAAAAATAAGTAATAGAGGAAAATGGTCATACCGTCTCCTGCAACATGACTTAAGCAGTGGTGTCTCAAAATCTGACTAAACAGCTGACTTGTGATTTACCTCAGTTCAGAATAACAGATCAATAATTTTGTGTTGAGGTCAAACTGTACATTCATGGTGCACATATCACGCTTAAAAATCTGGGATGTTCACAGGAAAGGCTTTTTGATCGCAAGTTGGATTTTATATGCATGTATAAAAATTCCAGAAGCTGCCATGTCTCTAATACACAAATTTCAAGCCCATCACTTCGGAATTTTATAACTTTTATGATGTTTCAGATCCGCAAATCGCTGCTTATCCTTTTACCCAATTTTGATTATTGACTCTGAATAAATCCTGCACAAAGCCTGAACATGGGTATCCTCTATTTGTTTGTTACTAAAGGACAGCTATTTTTGTCCATGATTCACTAAACCTTCATTTTACGTGTACTCCTCATCCTATGACGTTTTGTGTGAAACAGCTACTCTACACCTGCACCTTTTGCATTTGTGTTGCTTCTGTGCAATTCTATGTCAGTTTATGAGTCTGTTTTTAGTCAATAGGTCTGCCATTCCCCCAGTAGTTATGAAAGAATGCATAGTAAATGTTTTAAGGACACTTTTGATTCCCTAGCTTGTACAAATGTTGTGTGGTAATAATTGCACCCTTGCTCCCACTGCATGCAATCCTGTATGCCTGTCAAGGGTTGTTCCCTGCTTACCGGTAGGTTAGAAGTTATAAAACAGCGTCTCCTTTTGAGATACAGTATTAAGGTTTTTCACACAACGACAAAGTTAGGATTACATGTTTCAAGACCAGTGCTTGTATTTATTATTACTGGTTGAACCTGCACTTTACACATTAGTTTAGGATGTGAAAGCAGTCCAATGGAAAGATTTAATGACTTCCTTTTTTGCAACTACTTTCCGATTTATTTACAATGGTTGTCCACCAATTCTTTTTGTTCATGCGGAGAATATGAGACCATCTTTTAAATGAGACTACTTATTGCTGTTTTTGTTTCTATCTAGCAATTGGACCTTTTAGTACCATGAATGTTGCCAACTCATAAAAAAAATGCAACATATTTCTTAGCCTTTTACAGAAGTGCACATAAATGCATGTGTTATTATTTGGAGCAGCAAAACAGTGAGTATGTGTCAGAGCTCAAAATATTATGAGTTTTCTTTTTGTTGTTTGCTGAATTGAACTACATAAAATGGATTTATCCTAAATTTGATATTCATCTCTTCAGTGTGAAAAGCTTTATTGGCCCAAGACAATACTCAGGTAACCAGGACACCTTGTTGCTAGAAAGATTTTATTCAATTGCCCTCCCGCACCAAACCTAACCTTAAAAGACCTGAAGATAAAGGATAGGGCCACAACCAATTTTTGTTTGAGGTGTTATAAGCCATGGTTATTATTTAAATGAATAAGGCAGTTACTCAAATTAGATTGGGGAATTACCTAGAAATGATTGCAATACTTGTTCATCACCTAATAGGCAAAAATTATTCTTCTTTGTCTATCCGCTCGTGAAAGTAATTCCGTTTTACACACGCCTCTAGCCACAACATGCGTCCTCGCTTAACATCACTCATTGCGTCCGCTGCGATATTGTTGCTTGCAGTTGGCCGCATTTTCTATTTCAATTCACCGGTAAAGTGTTTCCTATTTGGTGATGAACAAAGTATAGATAGCATTTGTGGATGCATCCATGTTGGGCCGTGGTGACAGCAGCAGGTGTGCTGTGGAATGTCTGTGTAGCTCAAGATGACAATATCTGATTGTTCACTGTGCAGAAAGACAATGAGAATCCAAACAATGCAGGCATTTCACTGCACACCTGCTGTCATTGTGTGACTTGTCATAATGGCCCTATGGCCCCCACAGTGGATGGTCCCTCTACATAAAGACATCAATTTTACCATAATAACAGAAAATATTGTGGCCCTTGTCCTTTTATAATAAGCCTTACATCTAGAACTGTATTTCAAATATATTATGGAGTAATATTAGTACAAAGGAATGCCCTACTGTGTATGTATATGTTAGATTCTTTAGAACACCGTTTTCAACACTCACTTTGCATCTGTTTATATCTTGCCTTAGTTTTTCATGTGTTACCCAACACATTGCCAATTTCAGAAGTCACCAGCTTTTTGTTTTTAATCAAGTTTTTGTAAACAGACTATAATCTTGACTGAGCAATATTAAAAAAGTAATAATTGATGTACAGAATAATGGTCAATATAAGGTTCATCTGTCAAATGGTTAGCAATGTTGGTTTTGGACTTTATACGTAAAAAGTGTAAACCAGAATATTTAGTTTTATTGCTTCATGGAATCATATTGAAGCCAGAGAGCTGTATCATTCCATTTACAGTCAGCATAACACACCAGTTAGGTTAAGGGACAGTCTTCCATTCCATTGTTGGAAGGTGATTGGGCAACCTCATTTTCATTTTTTTGTATGTGGTATGTGCCAACATTTTTCCTCCCATGCAGGATGATAATGTATTTGGTGGTCACGCCAGCAATACAAATAGTGTAGGCAGTCAACAATCCATACCAGAAATTGTACAGGACAGTAATAGTAGCAGCAATCACGGTAGTGTCAATAGTCTTCCAGGCCCCTCGGCTCACGACCACCAAGAAATGCACGCACGTGACTCACGGGTAAGATATTGCATTGTGGGATATCAGGGAAATCCCCGTTTGGAGAGGTGGATTATTATTATCCATTTGTAAATAAAGGATAGGATAGTATAGATTAGTTACTAAGTATTTTGTTACAGGCTGAATGTGATAAAGTTGGCAGTAAATCTTTAAAAAATGACTTGTGAAATTGACAGCCCTGTGATCCCTGTAGTAAGAGCTTTGTCACTTTTGTTTTTTTGCCTAATTTAAAAAAAAATGCAGCTTTGTAGTTTAACGATTTGTTGCCTTATCTATAACTGTGTTAGAGTTCTTAAGAAGTGTATTTACCTTCCCTTTCCTGTTTATGTTAAACTAATTACTATTTTTAGATCTATATAGTGGCTGATGCATTAGTTCCTTTCAGGTAGTGTAACTGTATTCATTAAGATTCAATTTGGAGAGAACAGAAATAGACATTTTCTGTCAAATATTACTAGTGGAGAGGAAGAAGAGTTTGGAATAAAAGGTACTTTTTGTGGGCTGCCAGCTTCAGCTGGAAAGACCACCTGTCAAGAATGTGTGTGTGTGTGTATGTATTTGTGTTTTTGTTTTTATATCAGGCTAATCAAGGTATTAACAGCAGTTATATAATTGGTAACGCTGACGGATTGGCACCAAGATAGCTATTAACCTCCCTTTTGAAGCTCTGCAAGTCCTGGTTTGATGCTACATGAGCAGGAAGGGCATTTTATAAGCTTACAAAGAATTGAAGAAATGATCTTCTGTGAGAGACCAAGTTGAACCTTGGTTTTTTCACAGCAAGGTCATGAGACCTGAATAAGCGCCTTAGGCGAGGATCAACTGAGAGCAGCTCAGGTAGCAGCTGGCTAAGGAGATCTGGTGCTTGTCCATAAAACATGCGGTTGAAAAGAGTGACAATCCCAACTGCCGTTTGTGGCGTGTGATCGGAAACTAATCTCTTGTGGGGACTTTCACATTGATATTTTTTGTTGTGGAGACTTTAAAATATCAAGGCCCCACAAGCTAATTAAAAAAATATTAATTCTTAGAGGCAGCCATTCACCTGTATTTTAATATTTTGGAATAAAGTTCATCATAGTTTTGTAATTTATTCAAAGACTGTCCATCACACATTGTTTATCAATGGACTACTTTTAACACTAATTAGTCTTTGTTGGATGTTGTATTGTACAAAATCTGAATGTTTAAAGGGTGTGAGCTGTATTTAACAATTACCCAGAGAAGCAGTGAAATTTTCCCAAGAAAAGAAATTCCTTAAAAAAATCTTATTTCAAGGAATGGTAAAGATGTCTAAAGAGATAATTAGAACTTGCCAATAATTTGAATTTGTTACATGTTACTCTGACTTGTTTCGGCAGCCCAGAAAAAATGTTCTATGAATATACTTAGTGCAAAGGTTGAAGGTTAAGCTCTAATTTTCTCTCCAACCCCAGAAATTTTAAGACTGTATTAACTGGAAAGGGGAGATTTAGCCTGATATATGCTTTTAAAATGTGTTACATAATTATCAGGACATGAATAATTTAATGGTAATCTTTGAGGAAAAGAGGTTACTTAATTAGAACTACAAAGCAAAACTTTGACTTAAATTTGTTGTGAATAATATTCCTTATATCACCCTCTATATTTCCTGGCTTCTTTGTTTGCCCTCTTTCTTGTTAGCCCACATTTCCTTCTTCTTCCCTCTTCCCCCCCCGCCCCTCTATTTTCTTTTCCTCTGACCTTTTCTTGCTCTTCTCCCAGTCTTCCCTCCATTAATAAAGTAGAACACCATATTCTCTCTAATAAAGCCCCCTCTCCAATAAATGCTTCCTCTCTAATGCCCCATTTTTTTCCACCCCAAGCTGTTCCGTGACATTTTCCACATGTCACAATCCCAAAATTACTTGGACAAACCCATTTGTAACCTCCATCCAGTTCATTGCTAAGTTATAGATGTATTATTTCATTAAAGAACTAAGCATTCACATTTTTGCATTAAAATGTACTTAAGTGCAAATTTTGTATTTTTTAAAACCAAAAGTACAAGGGGTTGTTTTAGTGGGTTCCCCTCCATATTTGACCCAAACCAGAAGTGACTTGTATTCACAATTGCTCATTGATTGTCAAGCTTACATTGAAAAGTTGTTTCTAATAGTAAACGCTCTACTCCTAATAAAACAAAAAACCTACTCGGGTCATTATTGTAGAGAATATGGGAGTCATTAGTGTCATATATTTCATGGTAGTATTTTATCATACAATGCTCATGTTTACAGAATAATGGCCAAGAAGTATTTGAGGAAACACAAACTGGTGATTCATTTGTAAGAATTTTATTTTATCAGTTTTAAATTTTGGGGAAATTATAAATTGACTAACCCATTATTTTGGTTTCAAAATAAAAAAAATATCATGCACATTCATCTTGACTGGAAATTGTACTTGAGCTTAATAGCGTT
This sequence comes from Ophioderma brevispina, assembly GCA_023653785.1. Lineage (NCBI taxonomy): Eukaryota > Metazoa > Echinodermata > Ophiuroidea > Amphilepidida > Ophiodermatidae > Ophioderma > Ophioderma brevispina. The sequence continues at coordinate 34,581 of JAMKCH010005219.1, read as the reverse complement.
AAAATTTTCCACAAACTCGCAAGCTTGCCTATTAAAGAGATCATTTAATGCAATTTGCTCTAAATTGGGATCTTCTTCTTAGCGTATCCACAAGTCATTGGTAATGGCTTGTGGTGGTGTCAGTATTTATTCATCTGCGTAAGCTCCTAACATGGCTCTAAATTGGGATTATCTTGGATGATTAGTTTGTAAATTTCTGGCGATTAACACCGATAGTAAAATATTTCTCAAGATGCTACGAACTTGTGTAATTTAATTTCATTTCCATTTTACATGTGGTGGTTTTTATAGGAGCACCGTGCTAATACATACGCATTTTGAAACCTGTCTACAAAAGTGAGGAGTGGTTTGGTGGCATTTCAGTGATGCAATTTTGTGTTTGAAGAACAAATCGGAGGCAATTCTAAAAAAAAGACTGTATTGGCGATACACATTAGTATGTATCTATTCGATGGGTTAGCTAACTTAAGTTTCATTATGCTTGGGTTATATATTATGAGCAGGTTTAATTGCAGAACTGACACATGGGGGAATCTAAAGATAACAGTAAAGTTGTGGTTTCAAATTGTTGCTAATAATTATGCATTTGTTGTGCTTCCATATGAGAATCTGACCCAGTTTGATGTCAGTCAGAAGATTTAATTAGGCTGTTGAATCAGTGACTTCAAAAAAGCATTCACTATGCTGCTGAGCCAGTGCATCTTCATGCAGGGCTTAGTTCAATCTGTAGCGTGCTCAGTTACGAGTGATGACTTATTTCAAACTTTTTTTGCATAGGGTGAAGGTCATTTTTTTGCTTTCAGTTTTCATTGTTAAATGGCTAAATATTTTTCACTTGGAGTACATTGGAAAATAATCAATGCAAGCGTGCTCAATTTGAGGATGAGTAATGGCACAAGCTCCGCAGGGGTGCGTGCTATTATGAGTCTAGTCAAACTGACGCAAGTACATTGATTTTTGCCAATGCATGAGAAACTAAAAGTATGGAGACATTAAAGGTGCTTGTTCCGATTTATGTGTATTGTGTTCTCTACTTGATATGAGAGCCTGGCACTTGCACATACTCCCCATCAAGTACCGTGGGAAACAAACTTGCGGTTTTGATGGTAGACGCAAAAAAGCCCTATTCAATACTGTGCTAATATTGATGGTTAACCACTAAAACGGTGTTTTTTTTGTTATATCTTGGGAATGAAATGGATTTGAGGGCTCAAATTTCAGGACGACAATGAGAAAAATACGGCCTTTCATTTGATATCAAAATCGATACTACTTCCGGGTAAACACGGAACACACACCTTTAACCTAATTCATAAACGTTGTTACGGCACATATTTTTTACAAAAAATCTGAATTCATTATGAAATCCATTAATGCAGTAATGTTTCTAACCAAAAAGCACACACCTGCCCTAAATTGAATCAATCCTAAACACACTGCGTATGCTTATAAACATACGCACTGTGCAATAACAAATATCAAAGCATGATTTTTGTCCAATCATATTTCTGCTCTCACACTAAACGTTTATGAATAGCAGTCAATTCATTTTATGTTCATTTTATGCTCCAAAAGAAAACCGCTCTAACTAGCATTTGTATGCCATATTAATTTTAATGTCAAACAAATTTATTCTGGTTGACACAACTCCGTGGCCAGAGGTCAGTGGGGAGCTTCCAAATTGTACCATAAAAATAAATGTGATTATCAATAATTTGAAAAGGGATACTGAAATGATATTAAGTCAGTGTTGAGCTTTGTATGACCTGGAAAGGAGACCGGCCCTGGAAAATTAGAATGAAGTAATACTCGTTTTAGATGAAATTGAGTCAAACATGTGGGTTTTAGAAATCTGTCTTGGAAAGTGAAGTTGGAGTGGACGGAGCTTGTGCCAAATTATTTTAAATGTACTTCAAATTAAATTCATACTCTAGATAAATTTGTCATAAAATATAAGCAGAATTAAAAATAATGTATTGGTGGAGTCCCTTCAAATCTTTAATCAAACTCTCTCTTTTAAGTTGTCTTTTGTGCAAGATTTGGGTTAATCGGTTAAGTTTAAAATAAAAAAGTGGATTAATACCTTGAAAAAGAACAATTTAATTGCATGGTTAAATCAGAATTTTAAAGGAACACTTGTCCTTTTTTTCCCACTCCATTTTTGTAGCCATCTCTACAGCTGCTCACAGACCCTGAGTCAATACCTCCTTCTACTGTCTCATGCTGCTGTGGTCTCATCACATTCAAATCTTGTGAAAAGGCACTTAAAATACTTAGTTTATCTTCAAAAGGACTTTGTCACCATTCCATGTTGGTTGTTTTTATGTATGTCCATTGTTAGAGGTCGAAAATTAGTTTAGAAGCATCAAATTTAGTAAAATTTTTTATCTTTTCTCTTTTGTCAATTTTAAGAGGTACTTTCTCAAAGCTAGTCAAGTATTTTCTTTGTTCATACCAAGTTTCAGTTTCATCCAATATTTCCAATTTAGCAGTGGCTGAAGGTTTCACGTCTGCTAAAATATTAATGTGCTTTATTTTATAGAGAAAATTCAAAATCTTAATCAAGCAGGGGTGTCTTTCTTAAAGAAACAGGGATCAAATTTTAGCAGTTTTGTAGCTCTCCCATCTCATTAAGTCAACATTTCCTCACTTATGCTTGCCTCTTTATCTTAGAATTTTCTCATTGAGTTGGTAATGATTAAAAATGTAATTTAATCACCCCCTTGAAGTTTAATCATTTCTGCTTCTGAAAACATTTTACAAGTTTGTGAGACAATGGCTTAGCGACCTTCCTTGGAATTGCCCAAATGTGGAAGTTGATTTCTTGACATGACTCAAGAAATAGATTCTGTTTCTCTCTCCAAATCTGAAAAGCTGCAGATAGCATTTTCAGTACATCATAAATGCACCAACTTGGAAGTGACATGTCCTTTATATTTTTTTCATTTCTGTTGTTCTAGTGTATTTATGGGTAGTTCACATTGTGACTCAGTTCCTTTGTGGCACCGTGAAGTACACAAAATCGATCCTTGCCTTTCTGTTTTGCACAGTGAAACTTTTCCCCCGTTTATCTTGGTAGTTGGCACTGCTAGTTCTTTCATCTCTGCCTGGTATTTGTATACACTAGTAAACAAGTGATGGTAGTAATAGGGTTATGGTAGTGAAAGCATTGGGTGCCAGTCTGCGATTTATACTCCTTTTGACATGAAAGCGGTCTGTACAACCTTGGCGTGTATAAAAGCTTGCCCTCTGTTGATCTGAGATTTTCATGGCTTGAAACTACTTTTTAACATGAAGTTAAAGATTTTCTAAACTATATTTTTAGCTATGTAGTATATTTTCTTCTCTCAAAATTATGAACTTTGATCAGTGTTGATAAACAGCTACTGTTGATCAATTTTTTTCACCCTGCCTAGCCTCAAAACCAATAAGTTTCACTTTGTATGAATAACAAATACTAGACTGCCTATACTTTTTTAGATGGTTGTATGTAGAAATTGCTTCCTTTGAAAAAACGGGCAGTCCCTGGTTTATAACAAGCTTGTGAATACTTTCACCGTAGATACAAAGTGTTGTATATTCCAAGTATTACTAATACAGCAATTTGCACTGTATTTGAATTAGAGATGCATCAGCCTTGTTTTTAACCCAGCCTTTATTAGCTCACTATCAATAACCATACATAACCATTTAATTAACACTCACCCATCTATTGTCTTGTCTGTCTCTTTTTCTGTCGTTTTTTTTTCTTTCTCCCCACTGCCGCCACCATCCATCTGTCCATCAATCAGTCCTGGTACACTTATTCTGTCCCTAGTATAAGGACTAACAATGGCCTCACTGCGACGCTTCGCTCGTCCTTTGCATCCACCCAGGACTTTGCCTGGGGGTATTACTACTCGCACGCGGAACCGGAGCCACTCGCAAGGGCGCGAGTGCGCTTCAATGACAGGAGAAAGGTATAGCTAGCTCTGAGTGTTCTTGTCGAATCATCGCATCTAATTATATCTTGGATGGGATGTGAATTGATGTGCAAAAATGGAAGGAAGTGGCGCATGTGGCTGGTATTAGGCTTTCGGCATAATTTCATTATACCCTTCCCACCTATTTTGTATCATGTGCTTTATTCTGTTAACAGAATACTACAGGGACTTGGGTAGTACAGAATAAGCGTACAGGGGCTTTATTCTGTTAACAGAACAAAGCAAGATACAATGTGGGTGTGAAGGGTATAGTATAGTTATGCCAGGCTTAGGAGATCTTTACCAATAACGGTAACATGAACAAAATCTAAACATTTGAGACGGGGGGGGGGGGGGATTTTTTTTTTTTTTTTTTTTTTTTTTTTTTTTTTTTTTTTTTTTTTTTTTTTTTACCCTTAATCCACATCATTCTCTAATCTTAATCTTTATCCTCTTACTGAAATAGTGCCAGTAATCCATTCGACTTTATTTCTCTGTCAAGAATCTATAAGTTAAGGGTGGATTCCAACAACTGCAAATAGGAACTCGGTTTTAACTCACAATCAGGGGGAGTGCGACATGCAATCCATTTTGAAATAGTATAGAGAGAATCCTTGTAACTTCTCTATGTGACTTGTAAAGAGTTGCTCAGTGATTGTTACTCAGTTCAATTCAGTGGTAGATCTGTGATGTTACTCTTCAACATGTGACCTACCTGTAAAGGGGACGAATGTGTGTATACAGGAACAGAATGCCCATCTCTCTTTCGAAGCAAATGGGCCAGACTCTACCATGTAATATTGCTGTAGGGGGATCGCTACAGCATCTGTACACCGAGTCTGTTACCTTCCCAACATTGAATAATGGTGCTATCCATAGGTAAAGAGGAGTAATTGAGGTAAAGCACCTTACTCAAGGACGTAACACATTGGCCACAGCAGGGCTGGAACTCACAACCATTGGTGTTTGCTTTATCCACTGGACCACACATGCCCTCATGGTGTTATTTGATCATTTTACCTACATGTTCTTCTGAAAGTCTTACACAGAGTTCGCTAGTCTCTCCTAGCTTAAGTCACTCGTAGAAGTTCCACAGCCTCCTTTCAGAAATAAACAGCCAAAGTAGCCCAAAAAACAAGAAACATAATTGATTCAGGAATAACAATAGTTTAATAATTGTTTATTTATGCAAAAACAAGCAAGTGAAAGAAATCATACCTTGGGAATTTGCCTACATCCTCCACTTAAAACAGTCAGTGATGACCACATTGCCTATGAGGGAAATAAATACCAGAGTGCCGTGCATAAATTTTCATTTGAGGTAATTAAAATAAAAAACAGCATTCTACCAGAAGTACAAAGCTTTAGTTAGACATATAGGTATAATTCATTGTGATGCAATAAAGATTAGGGTGCAGTTGTACATTGCAAGACATTTCAATCAATTTTTAACTGCAGGACTGAAAAGTTTGCCAATTTTGAACTGGAGATTTCACCCCCCCCCCCTCTCTGCTGGTGATGTAAATAAATAGCCAATAATCTATAAATTTGGGAATGGCATCGCACATCACTTGCTAATGATGAAATCTGGTTCAGCCACCAGGAACCACTTGATAACAAGCAGTTGTGGCATTGTAGCCATCCATTGACCACACAAGTTAGAGATAAGGACATGTTGTCGCATACCACTTTGGCCACCAGGAACCACTTGATAACAAGCAGTTGTGGCATTGTAGCCATCCATTGACCACACAAGTTAAGGATTGGATAATGGCATCACATACCACCTGCTTTACATTGAAATCTGGTTCAGCCTCCAGAAGCCACTTGATAACAAGCAGTTCAGGCTTTGTAGTTATCCCTTGAACCAAACAAGTTAGAGTTTAGGAAATGGTGTCATACTCTTATCTGATAACTGTGAAATCTGGTTCAGCCACCAGGAGCCACTTGATAACAAGCAGTTATGGCTTTGTAGAGATCCCTTGACCAAACAAGTTATAGGTTAAGAAATGGTGTATCACACTTAGCTGATAACAGTAAAATCTGGTTCAGCCACCAGGAGAAGTTATGGCTTTGTAGTTAAATCCCTTGAACCACAAAAGTTGGGGATTAGGAAATGGTGTCGCACACCACCTGTTAAAATGCAATCTGGTTCAGCTGTTGTAAATCACTAAAGCAGTTGTGACATTGCAGCCATCCCTTGACCACACACAGTAAGGATATTTCAATGGAAACACTCATCAAAAGGAGTGAACTTAAGGCAAAAATAGCACATCTTTTAAGAGTGCCTCAATTTGTTGTTGTGATTTTTTGCAAAGTTATATTTGCAGTTGTCTAGTACACTTTATCTGTGAATGATTATAATTAGAATTGGGGATCCTTGATTCTAATTCAATGATGGCGCTGGAAATGTCAAATTTCTGCCCGTCCATCATGATATAACACCATCTCATGACCCTAACTGACTTGCATGAACTTACGAAACAGCTTATGGATAGGCATAGACATGTGCACAGTGCTATTTCATATTGGAGGGATGTGGCCATTGAATTAGAATCGGGGATTGCCAACATAAAACTGTGCAAACAATCTCAATGTTTGAAAAAATACAGACAGGCACTCTTCAAAAAATGGGCTATTATTGCTTTAATGAGTGATCCTGCACTTCTCAACCAAAATTAACCTATTACCCATCCTTAGTCCTAATTGTAAACCTACTGTCATGTTCAGAAACTGTTAGGTGTTGTACATTCATGTGTGCACCATGTTTGTTCATACAAAATCAGTGTAGTGTTAGTTAGAAGCATATGCACTTAGAAGCTCATATACATCTAACAGATTCTGAATGTGATCATTGTAGCAATATACTTCAAAGCCCAACCCATGTGTTCTTCCATTTTCAATTCTAACATTTAACTACCCAAATTGCCATTCTTGTATTAACCATACTCCCTGTCCTAACTGTACTCCTAGTCCTAGATATATTCCAAACTTTAATCATCCCTTAATGCCATTCCCGCATTTTGGCCTCTCCCTTTGTTCTCAAATTTTGCCCCAACTTTGATCCTAGCCACATTGCCAATTTTAAATATACACCTAATCCTATCCATTCCTTTTTGATATCTAAATACCCTTTGTCTAAATATTACCATATTTGAAATCATGTTCATATATCTCAAAAGTTTTGTAATACTTTTACCCTATCCATACCCTTAATCCCAGTTACCCCTTTAATCCTCTGATCATACCCATAATCCCTAATCCCTGCCATGTGTTTGAAGCTTGCTGTATACTTTTCCTTATATCTTTAATCACAATGATTAATCCTGCGTATACCCTAAATCCTGATCATACTTTAACTGTACTTGATCTTAGGCATATACCTGAAGCTTAGCATACTCATCATTATCCATATAACCCAACTCAAGCTTTTCAATACTTCTTATCATAACCATACTCTTTTGCCCTGACTCAATAGTCCTGCACCTTTTTTTTACATGAAGGATAGACCATACATTAATTTTTAGTGTTTTGCATGAGATAGACACACTTCTGCTCCAGTAAAGGTTTTTGAAACAGCACTTAGCCGATTACTTGTGAAGTCATATCTTAACAGCTCAAGAGAAGTTAGTTGTTGTTTGTGCATGACTTGTCATCAGAAATTCCCACAAGCATGTCCAGTGCACAGAGATATGTAGTATGATCTGTGTAGTTTATATAGTTAATAACATAATATTATTAAGTTAAAACATCTTGAAAAAAGATTTGATAACAACTTATCCCCCCCCCCAACTAAAAATGGGCTTTATCACAATTTGGTATATATGTGACTAATTTGAACAAACATGTAAAAATTTGATTTGAAATTTTGATTTCAAGTCACAAAAATGATGAAATTGATCTGAAATTATTGGTCCAAAATCTGTTGAGCTATCGAGGTGCAATATTTAAATAGTTCAGGCAATGAAATATTTAAACCCTATTTCCATATAGAGAACCAAAATTACATTTTTCAATGTTTATCCTTATTTTGATGGGTAATTGGGTAATAGGAAGTAAATAATACAGTAATGAATTTCATAAAGGTCATTTATTTCTAATATGATATTTGAAATTGTCATGGTAACCATGGCAACTGGCTGCCATTTGTGGTTTCATATTTTGTGTTGGCTCGTGGCATGTTGACAATGCTAATTAGATACCAGTGCATGTGTATTTATATCATGAGTGTCATCTCATAGTTGAAATATATACACCGTTACTGATTATGCATGTTATTTATATATCATTCATGGTGCAAGTTGAATCGGTCAGAATGTATACTCCTGTGCAGAAAAAGCTCCCATACCTGTGATGATCCATGTTGACAATTTAGAGCTACTTTGATGATTACATTTAATCAACCATACCTATTTCTTACATTGTATCTGCAAAAAATGAAGGAATGAGAATTAAAGCAAAAGGTGGTAATATGAAATTCAATCTTGTTTTGAACCCAATGTTTAAAATTTAGGACTAGATATACTCTGTTAATGTACTCACTCTCACTTTGAGCTACAACACGTTCATCCACAGGGTACATAGTTCATTGAGCTTATATTTAATACATTAGTGAATGTAGGGTACTGAACTGTGGCATGGGAATTGAGAATATTTCTCATGCTAGTATTACCCATTCCCAGTAATGCCATGTTAGTCTGTCACAAAATGCTGGAAAAATGCAAAATTCCCGGGAATACAATCCAAATTTCCTTCCAAGATAGCAAAATTTCCCTCCAAGATTTCAAAATTACCCTTCAATTCTTATGTATTTCTTTATTTAAAGTACACAAATTTCCCTCCAAATAGCAACATTTCCCACAAATGCAATTCCCAAATTCCCCACTTTTTCCAGGCATAATGGGGTCCTTAAATGAGCTTTGACGATTTCCGTCGGTTTAATCTTAAGAGCTGAAAGATGGAATTCTTCATACTCGGGGGATATTCTGACATGAAGAGACACAGGAATAAGTAGGAACACATTTGCAGAGAACATGTAGCTTTAACTATGGTAGTATTTTTCAGTGTGAAAGTTATTCCAAGTATGAATGGATCCTAACCATATCAAAAAGCACACTAGTTGAAGCAGCATTTGCTAGAAGGGGAGCTTTTTTGTGGCACAAAATGTCTCTAATATATCACTGCATATGCATAGTATGCATGGCTATCACAACATGTCATCTTAATAACAAAGTAGCATATTTTTGTCATGTATCATTTGGTTGTTGGTATTTTTTAAATAGACAAATTTCTGTTTATGTTTCAAGTGACATGCCCCATTTCAGATAGACTTATTGTTTCATCCCCATAGGATTAAGTAGACTTAAAGAGACACTGGCACATTTGAAAAATAGTGCTTCCTCAAGATTTTTCCAAATCTAGATTTTTGGCTGGTTGTAAGGCTTTCAATATACAAAAGCCATCACCCGAAATGATTAAGACCAAATCAGCTTCCTTATGGGTAAACAGAACGATTTTATAATTTAGCGTCGCCGCGAACACGAAATTCAGCAGACGCGAAATTGGCGTTACCACAAGAACACGGATGTTTTCCACGCTATCACACTGTTTGATCGGTCTATAACCTGTGTGGTTTGTGTATCAGTGAGTACGAGTAAAAATATGCTGTAGATACCACATTTGTTGATTAAAGTTATGGAAAACTTAAAAGTTGGCCTACAAATACCTGGATGTCTTTATCCTCATATCAATGTCCCTATCTGTTTTGGGGTATGTTAATTTTTATGTGTAAAATATATCGCTGTTTTTCCCCCCCCCAATGGCCTATACTATCATTTGCGAGCACATTGAAGACATTTCATATTTTGTGAAAATGTGCCAGTGCCCTTTAAGAGTAGTGTGCATTTTTCTAAAGCGACTAACTTGACCCTCTTTAGCTGAGGAGATTGTGTGCTATTTGTGAACCTTTCGCTAAGTTTTTATCAAATCAAAAAACATTCCAAATTAGGCAATTTGGTAAACTCTCATTACCTATGAAATTAAGACATTCCAAGCTTTGGGTATTCACAAATGCATTCTATCCATATGCAAAATTTTTATTCAGAAATCAAGATCTCCTCCCTCGGGCTTCTTGTCTTACAATCTATTATATTGAAAAGTTCCTTTTTTTAAATACAGATTTGTATTGTATCTTATTGCGCATTCCATTAACACCATGCATACTAACAAAGAAACCAACAAATAAATGGGCATTTTGATATATCTCTCCATTTTGTGAAGGTCTTGTCCCTTTCCCAATCAAAGTTATTGACTTATTACTCCCTGGTATATCTGTGTTCTCACCATTGTGTTCATAGTATTGGTTGTGGTAAACTTATATTCACTATAGTTATCTTTTATTCACATCACATTATATGTGACAATGATGTGGGTGTTAATATTGGGGATATATAGCCTATTCATATTGTAAGAAATGTTTAGATTTCTGTGAAAATTCCTGTAATGTTGTAATCATGCCTGCTTGTGCACCATTGGAGTTCATATCATGCACTGATTATTACAAGTAATATTTTATAAAATCAAATCAGAAAAATAGGTTGACATTCAATACTTAAGTGAAAAGTCATCAATTACTGGCAAATTAATTCCACAATGTTAGTTTACTTAGAAGATTGCATGATTATTAACCAAAGGTATTAAGGGTAATTTGCTCTTGCTTTAGCTGAGATTTGTAAAATCAATAAACGTGCAACTTAAATAAAAAAAAGGGAGTAGGTTACAGGCTTTGATTTCCAATTGGTATAGAATTTTTGAAATTGGGGGGGTTTAGCCTCCAGCTAGACTTTATATCCATACTGATTTGCTAGTAAAGAATATCATTTTAAGTCCTTTTCCCATATTGTCTCCACCCCCCCTCCTCCTCAGTTATCTGTGCTACAGTTTCGTAGCGTTGCCCTCCCCCAAGATGACCACCCAGAGGACAACTTCAAAACCATCCGGCCGACAAGCATCATCACGAGACAGGCGCGTGAGCACGAGAATGAGCTGCGGGAGCAGTTCACAGGCTACAAGCGCATGCGGCGGCAGCATCAAAAGCAGCTGCAATCCTTGGAGACGAAGCTGAAGGCCGAGATGGACGAGTTGAGGCAGAAATTGGACAAGGAGTTTGAGAGTGGGCTGCAGTCTTCAAATAAGGAATTGGAGAAGTTATTACAAAACATACAACAGAATTAGAAAAGAAGGTATGTGTAATGCTTGTATTGGCAATTGGTTAAAAAAACCTCAATCAGGAGGAATACACTAATTGTTTTTGTTTTAGAAGTTTATAATCTTGATTATTAACAAATGCAAAAATATTGAAACCTAAATAAATGTGGCCACTTGTTTACGATACACTTCCAGACCCTGCTGGGGTAAACTCCCAACCAATGACCATACGGGGACGTGTAAATATGGGTCTCATTTCTCCTTCTTTTATTCCCTTTTTATACATGAAATGTAAATGAAAAGAATTTCAGAGAGTGAGTTAGTATGTGTGCTTTGTTGGTTATTAAACCTTGCTGAACGATAGAAATTGTTCTATTGATACTAATCCAACATCACACCCAAGCTTGTGAATGCAAGTAGGTTGTAAGTGCAACAGCTGCCATCTGTCAGAATCCCATTAAACATCCTATTAATCCAAGTCTATGGTCAGTTGCTCTTTAAGTGGTTAAGAGCCACTGATTCAAGTAAAGATAAATTAGTTATCCTTATACATGGCAGATATATCACATGGCAGCTATTGCACTTACTTGCACTAACACAAGGACTTATGAGCAAGTGTCAGAATTAAGCCCTAATGATTAAAAGTTGGAATTGTAATCTCTTCAGGGTCAAACTGAACTAATTGGAAAAGTGACCCAAGCATCTCATATGGAGGCACCCCACATACAGGAAATCCAACCATAAGAGTAGGCCTCTCATAATTGAACTCTCTTATGACAGTTGGAAAGCTAGAGGCCCTGTGCCCTTGTTGAGTTTAAACTAACATTTCTTTGTTCTTTAATGTGCAGCAAAAAGCATCTCACATGGAAGAGAAGAAATTATTAAGGCAGCTAACTCAGCAGAACGAATCGCAGCTGAAGGCCTGCCTGTCTCAACAGAAGAAGTACTACAAGCAAAAACACAGAGCAATCTAGTGCAGATATTTTATTTCTATCTCATTGTCATACCACCCATTAATCAGAATGGCAAATCTTCCGATTTCAATCGGAAATCCGATTTTTTTTACATTCTGGATAAAAATCCAATTTTTTTCTATATTTTTCAGATTTCTTATTTTTTTTCCGATTTTTTATGTTTTAATTGTAGATTGGCTTTTTTTAAACGGAATTCTTGTTTAACGTAATCTGATCTCTCAGACTCCTGCTGCACTCAAAAGTGACATCGGAACATTAGTGATAAATAGGTTTTTGCGTACATCGCGATTTTGTATAAGAGACTAGATAAGTAAGCCCTGTCAACTGTCCAGATTACAACTCTTCGATTTTGCTCTATCGGAAAAATACCTTTGGTGGTAGATAGCGACAAAATGACATGGAAATTACCAAACCATTGTGAATACATTTAAAAGACATCGAGAAGTAAGGACACATTTCAATGTCGTTTACTCAAAGAGAAAGGCGATAACTTTGCATTTTACATAGGTAGACAACTTCACTGGGTAGTTTGTAAACAGTGTTCAGTGACGGCAAGTCTTCAAGTTTTGATCCATTGAAGACTGATTGCATGTTGCAACTGCGTAAGCCTACGTAGGTATCACTTGATGCCAAGTAAATGACCTGCAAAAGGAAAGCCACCAATTGTGTCTTGTATCAGTAATCATTATATATTTTACTTTGGCCTTTTAATACTTTTTCTGAAAGTTGAATTTTGATCAAACAAGCATGACTATTTAGGACGATGATTTGGAGCCAAAACTAGCCCATTCTTCACATTTACAGTTAATTTGAACTTTTTTGGAATGATATTTTACTCTCAGAAATGGTCTTTCCGTAGCTCTAAGGTTCAGAAACCCTCTGGCGTTCGAGGGGCTTCCCCCTCGACCCCCACCGGGGCATTGCCCCTAGACCCAACAGGAGCCATTAAGCGGGCCCCTTACCCCCGGCTGTAGGTGACGATCACTCTGGTCCGCTTTTGCGCCTCCGTTTGTATTTTTCAGATTTTTTTCCCACTCCCATTGCATCTCTGAGTAAAGCAATTTGGCATAAGATTTATTTAGAATCCACCAATTTAGAAGTTTATTAAATTTACAACTTGCTCTAGTATGGTTAATGGTAAGATTCCAAATATCTGAAGGGAGCCTTAAGATTCTGAAATTAACCACCAAAGGAGGACCTAGGGCCTAATATGTTCATATTTTCACTTAAAGGTGCAGAATGAGAGAATTTTGAGACATCCATGTAAGGTGTCATGTGTACTGATTTATAAGATTAGACCACTCAAACGATTTCGTACCTTTCTTTTGGTACAGTATTGTCTAAAAGTGAAAGCAAAGGTGATTTCTATATTGCTTATATGTCCAATAGAAAACATAGGATGAGTTTCGTATTTGCTCCTAGACAAAATAGAAATTCACATATTTTTGTACAAAGAAACCAGTCTCAGCTTAATAGTCCAGTCACGCCTGGTGGTTTGACTGGAAAAAATACAACAGAAATACTTTTTGCGGTAATTACCTCCGAAGAACATTCCAACAACATATTAATAATAGAGGAAAAATGGAAGCTTGGGAAAAAATGGTAATTTGCATAAACCAAAATGGCCATTTAAGTCAATGAGTTTCGAAATTATGGTTATTCCTGGCCATGATAAACTCAGAGTTATTGTAAAAGTAACCTTATCACATACACTTCCATATGGGGAATGACAAATGTGAGATGAATGTGTAATTGGTGACGTTAATACATATGGCGGACATTTTCTAAGATGGCGGCAACGTTTCCTGCCAAAATCAAGTCATATTTTTTAGTAATGATCACTGTTCATTGCACATATATTTGGCTTGGATATCCTAAATTTATTACGTTATGTAATTGATATACTAATGCAAGATGGCTGTAATTTCTATATGTCCGCCATTTCCCGCAAAAACCAAAAGGGAATACTTTTTATGCGGTTTGTTCATGGTAAATCTGAAATACCATTTAAAAACTAAATGTTAAGTAGAACCATCTTCACTTCTTGATTGGAGCAGCGCTAAATGGTTTGAAGTTAGGGAACCAGCTCATGTTGATTGGTTGGGGTTTGAAAAGTTTACACCGGGGAAGAATGGTAGGGCATCATTGAGAATGTGATCCACAGGCTGTGATGGAGAGACCACATTGGCAGGCGAGATGGTCGACAGCCCCATACGGTGCATATGCTGTTTGAACGACCGACCGGACTCCTGTGCGGAACCTGTTCAAGGTGACCCATTCTGATGTTGAAGATTGTTACCAGGTGGTAGTTTTGTCATAGGTGTGATAGCTGAATTGGTCTCCCGGGATTGCCTTGGCTTTGGAGTATCTAGCCAAGCAGTGTTCCAAGTCTGTAAGAAGTTGAATGGGGAGGCGGAGAGGTGTAGAAACATTCGACAGAAAGATCGATGAGAGCGCAGTCTGTCTGTCGAGCTGGCGTGATTCTTGACAGTGAATATGCGGCGTTGCCTTGGGTTTTTCCAACAGAGCCTTGATTCACCAGTTATGTATATGAATGTTCTTTTGTTCCGAAGCCTGCAGGTGAAGCCTGAAAGACCTGGGAGAAATCGGATGGAGTGGTACAAGGCTCAGTAATATTAATGTTCTCATGTCTCCTTGGTATTATGTCCAGGTCCGGGGGGGGGGGGGGCACTTCTATCTTGGAGGCTACGACATGTAAGAGGCTTGTTAAGACCCCAATTTTCAGCTCGCGTCACCCAAAGACCCCATGTATTTTGCAAATGTCACCCAAAGACCCCCCGATATTTCCTACAATTTTACCAACTGTCACCCAAAGACCCCTATTTTTTTTTGGGGGAAAATTTTCACTCAGAGACCCCTATTTTGGTGAAAGTTTGCAAAATTTCTAAAAAGACCCCATTTTGGGGAAAATTTTTTTTAAATTGTCACCCCAAACCCCTTATTTTGGGAATTTTTGGCTGCCGTCACCCACAGACCCCTATTTTTTTTTAATCCTCTGTCACCGTTGCCCCATGTTTTCGAAGCACCAGCCTTACAAACAGCCTACACCCATATCCTTTTCATACGTGTTTCCCCCCACCCCCCCAGGGCCCAGCTTCTTTGTGTGGAGTGCTGATTGTACCATTCTGGAATGGCATATTCAGCATCACACTGTAAGACCAGGCAGGGCAGTGGCACGTAAGTGGTGTACCTGAGGTTATTCCCTCGAAGATACCTAAAGTTGCACATATACTGACTCGAGATGCTGCCGATGAAGTAAAGCTGGCTGATTAAGCTTCACTCCCAGATTAGTTGGCGTAAGATTGTATGGCTGAGGCGCTCCATTGATGCTGATTTGAAAGCTTGGCGATGATCCTCTTTGGTGTTAAGATGGAAGGCAGTAGCGGGTGGACTTGCCTTCACTCAGCTTGAGTCTCCTAGGTTCTTGAGATAGCTGCCAAAGTAGGATCATATCTGCAGTAAGTGTACTTTCTACTTCAGTCCCGCTTATGTCCAAGCGAAGAAGGGCAAGATCGTCGGCGTAGCATAGTGTCTGGATGTTGCTTGAGGTAGATCGATGAATAACATATACAAGTTGAACAGCATGGGAGCCAGTACTGATCCTGTGGGAATCTGTCCTCAAAACGACGCAGTCCGAACTGCAATGCTCACACCGGTTTAAGAACAAAGGTCCGGTTGCAGCATATTACATTGAATTGTACAAAGTTGACGACCGGATGGTCTGAGAAGCTGAGTGTCAATGTCCCTGGTGCCTACACGGTGTCATATGCAGCAGTATAGGTCAACCAAGATGACGCCTACCTTACGCGGATTTTCTCCTCAATATATATGGGAGTTTTACGATGAGGGACGTGCTCCGGCCTGGGAATCTGCTGGTAGTCAGAGATGGGGTTCGACGACATGCTCCAGCCGGGCCAGGATTAGCCTCTCAAGGAGTTGAAGGAAACATTTAGTAGTGATATTGGACGGTCCGTTTTCGGGTTGTCAACAGGCTTGTTTGGTTGGGAGAGTGCGATGATGGTTAGCTCTCCTACGGATATGGGTAGACTGGGTGGTATTAGGCAACAGGTGTAGAATTCAGACATGTGGCATGCAGGCATCACAAACTCCACTGGTATATAATATTATTGTGATTATGCAGAGGTAAGCTCATCTGGTGAAATGGGGTGTTGAAAGTGGTTCATCCCCGCCAGGGGCTCGACAAAGTTTGGTGAAGTCTCTTTTTTGACAAGAGCAAGTGTAATCCTTATCAATATCCTGAAACGACCATTTGCGAGGAGTTGGATCATCATTTGTGCTTGGGAAAAGTGTTTCCAAGCCATGGGGAGGAATCGTATCCCCCCTTGTCTGGAAAAAAAAAAAAAATAAAAAAGAAAAATAAAAACAAACAGAAAAAAGGGTTGCCCCCCCCCCCCCCCCCCCCCCTTGAAGCAAGAACTAGGTTTCAACGGTCCGGAACTATGCAGTTCATCGGTACAGTACATGATAGGTACCCCTGGAGTGAAATCATGTCATATTTATTTTATGTAGTCCCAAAATCTTTTGTTCATAGATGTAAAGTCAACAGGTGGTTGCTGCTCTGGGTGTTTTTTTGGGGCCTCTCGAGCCAGCACGGCAACAGAATACCGCCACATTATTCGGTTTGAAAAAGAGGATTTGCGGTTGTGTGTTGGGTTGTTTGTTTGTTTGTTGATATTAATAGTAGTTATTTCAGCACATGGAGTTTACTGTCACTTCAACAGGTATCAAAAATACGCAAGATAGAAAGGTCAATGATCTTCAGAACAACTTTGGAATAAAATAAGTATTAGGACCTGCTAAAAAATCTTGGAGTGGTCTTTTTAAACAACATTTTAATGTTTTAACACATAATTTGTGAATTGTACACGTATGTTCTGGATTCAGTCCAATTTTAGCATCAAATATACAAATATAGACACAGATCATCCATTTTTTTATAATAAATTTTCATAAAAACATGATTTTGGCGGGAAATTGGCGGCCATTTTAAAAATTACCGCCATTTTGTATTTCATTTGGCCCGCTCTGTAAAACATTTTGATTATATTCATACAGAACACTTATATAATGCTAGACATTGTGTGATATTTCCCAAAATTAAGTGTCTATGTGCCTATATTATTGAAACATATAGGTCTGGCGGCCATTTTGGTTTTATGCAAATTTCCATTTTTTCCTGAGCATCCATTTTTTTCTATTTTCAATATGTTAATGTGGAAGGTTCTTAGAGATGTTTCCAACAAAAATAATTTATGTTCTAATTTTTTCCAGGTAAAGCTATTATTTTTGCTAGATTGACTGGCCTATAATCCCTACAGATGGTGATGTTTTTGATATAAAGCTTTACACCAGTGCCAAAATCAGAATTTTCACATTTTTTCGGGACACCTGTTATTTGAAATCTCTCGTTGCACCTTTAAAGGGGCATTTCTTGATCCACAGCCTCATCCCCCCAATTTACCTCAAAAAAGTTGAGATTTTTGTATCATCTGAACTGTTGGCCTAAGTACAGTATGTGTGCTCAATCTACTCTGGAAGAAATTTGCAATTTTGTATTTTCTGTCCGTGAACGGACAGAAATTGCAACACGGTTGTCTATGGTGCACTGTGATACAAACATTTGCTCAAAACCCACCGTTAAAATCAACTGAAATTTTGGAAATAACCTTTCTCGTGCATATCTAGTGAACCATAAACAGGAAATGAGGTGCTAGGATCACGAAATACACCTTTAAAACACACTCAGCATCTGAACTGATTATTCACACAAAAACAATCTTGAATAGGTCAGTTAGAAAATCTTTTGTCAATTGATAAAACCAAGGTTCCCAAAAGGTTAAAGTAACACTTTGTTTTGAAAAAATAAGAGTTGGGGTTTGTTTGTTTGTTCGTTCGTGCAAGTCCAAAATCACAGTGGAAGATCCGCCCCCAACCAGCCGATAGCTTCATCATCCAGGTTGATCAGGCCCGGAATTCCTCTTGGGGACTTGTAGACCTCAGTCATCTATGATGTGGCTAATGGTTTGTGGCTCTCCACAATCGCAGTTTGGTGAAGGTTCTACTCCGATCTTGTGAAGGAAGTTCTTTGCACGACCAACGCCAGCTCCGAGTCCGTTGAGGCTGACCCACACCCTCCCACCAAGGCCACAGCCCCCGGGCTCGCCAGACGGGCCGTCCACAAACTGCTTCAGGTTCAAAGCAGAGGATGACCATTGCTCACACCATCCGTCATTGATCCAGGATGATCGATAGGGATACTGTGACTGCAGTGTCATGGATTGGGTAGCAAAGTGATTCCGTGGAATTCCCTGATCCTCAAAGGGTGTTGGTGGTGGGATAGGCTACCAGGCTCATCACATCTCTTGGCGAGCTTGATCGTCTGAAGGTTCCTCCTAAGGTTTGCATGGGATGAGGAAGCTATGCCATACAGAATTGGAAGGAGTAGGGTGAGGGTATGAATATTTCAGGGCATAAATATTAGAAGAGCCACGTAGTCCATACAAAAATCCAGAAGCCACATGTGTTAACAGTACAACCCAAATGCGTCTGATTACATTACAGGAGCTTGACAACACGCCGAGGAAGGAGCAAGACGCCCTCTTGAGAACGCACAAGGAGAGGTTGCAAACCCAGCAGGAGCAGGAAGAGCAAGAACTGCTGAGGAAGCAGAAGTTAGAGCTGGAGAAGAAGATGAGGAAATTGAAGGGAAGGTTGCTTCTCTCAAGACACACGCAACAACAAGACCAACTGAGAGAGGTAACAGCAAATATGCATTGCAGGAGCTTTTGGGGAATGATCGGTATTTACGCCAGGAGAAATAGGGGAAATTCGCAAATTTTTAGATGAAAATTTTCGCTTACCCCACATATTTGCTCTAGTATTGTGTGCCCAGATTTCTCAAGTATCTTTATTGAAAATTTTGTGTACCCCACTTTAATGTGGAAAAACAAATTCCCTGTTGTCTAAATGAAAATGCTGTCTCCATTAAGTCCATTCTCTCCTGACATAAATATTTATTGGTTCCAAACAGGGCCGTATGCAGGATTTTTTTTGGAGGGGATGCAGGACTTGAAAAAGTGGACCTAACCCTCCTAAAATTGTCATTTTTGGACGACTTGAATATCTCATCACCAAAAAGTGGACTTTCTTGTCAACAGTTCTAAATTTTGGGCCTTTTTATCCAAAAATTTATCAAAAAATGAGCCTTTGCCGTTTTTAGAATATGGGTGTGTGTGTGTGTGTGTGTGTGTGACTCCCTCTGCCCCAGGTCCTGGTTCTTTATAAGTTAAAAATGGTACTCATTAATTAAGCATAGCTTTGGAAAAATAGTGGTGTGAGATCCTACTACAGTTTTGTCCATTTTACCAAGAGCCTTACTACTGCAATATCGGTGCTCTTGTTCATTGTAGGAATTGCACAAACGTCAAGTAATGAAGGAGATGGAGCATGTCATGTTACTACGGCACCATGAACAGACGCAATCCATGGAATACCGACACATGAAACAGATCCAGAACCTAAGAAATGAACAGATGGAGAGGCAGTTTAGCACAGAACTCAATAACCAGGCCGACTACAACAAGACGGCACAGCAAGAGCTCAGGAAGAAGCATGCGACAGAGACTAAACAACAACCCAAAAATCTCAAGGTTTGTACCTCTCTGCATGGCTCTTTCCTCCCCTTTGTTGTAGTGAATGGAGATGCGATATTATACATCACTTTAGCAACCATGCAGATTTTCAAAATTATTTGCAGTGATTCATACAACAAATTTATTCACTTTGTAAACATTACCAATGGATACATTCTTCATTTGTATAATTAAAACAATCAAAACTAAATAAGAGTGAGAATAAAAGATAGTATTTGTTGTTTTGCCTATCTAATATTGTGTCATATTGGATGGGCAGTCCAATATTTTTATCATAGTGGATACCGGCTGCCCACTACTCAAAATATTGGACTTCCCACCCAATATGACACGATATTAGATGGGCAAAACAACAAATCGTATCTTTTATTCTTTAAATAATGGATTTTGTTCTGGAAAATAAGTATAAATTTAAGATGCTGAACATTAGAAAGTTTGTTTTGTAGTGCATAACAAATGTAGGTGCAAGGTGTTGTATGAAATGATCCAGTAACCGAACCCGCTATCTTCCATTACAAAGAACTTCTCTCAAAAAAGTCAGTCAGGTCAGTTGGAAAGTGCATGCTCTTTCTGGACTTAACATGGTGTGTGATTGCTATAGTGGCAGATAATGTGACCCAACTCCAGGAAAATGCTTTTGTTTTGTTTTTTAATTCTTTAGTAGATATTGTTTGCATTAAATGATACATATTATGCTCCAAGTTCCCTTTGCATTGTTGAGTGGCAAAATTTGGTCCTGTGAAAAAGCTGCAATTACATATCATAGCTTCTGCGGACAATGCAGTGGTGAATGGAGAAGTATTGTCGTCTCAATAATGCTCAGGGAACGGGTGTTTTGTCAGGATAGCTAAAGGTCATTGCAACTCACTGCAATGCAGTGCATTGCAGTGAATGAAATGGATAATAAAAAACCTTCTCGACTCAATACAGCAGCAGTACATACTGTTGCTACTGTGGTGAGTCAGAGATGGTTTCATCTATTGCACTGTAGTTTGTAGTGCATTGAAGTATGAGTGGACCATTCCTTTGATAGACGTGACAGGATCCTATTCCAAAAAAATGATGGCCGGCACAATTTGAGTTGACAAAAAACTGAGAGATAAAAAGGGGAAGGGTACTGCATCCTAATCCTGTGGGCTCTGTGATACAACTGAAAAGGATGGTGAAATTCTATGTTTAGGAATAGAGAAGAACAATGAGGAGTAAGATTTACCTCCTTAAATGGTCATATGTGCCATTTGGTAAGTCATTTGATAACATCAAAAGAAGATCATAGTTTAATTAATATGGAGCAATTTGAACCAATTTTGCTACTAGTCTTCCCCACCAAGATGTTTGTCTGGCCCCGAGCTTGCTCAGGAGCAAGTAAATAAGGTCCCATATGGATGTTTACAGATTGGAGTCAAATGCTATGTGGGGCATTCTGTCATCCTCACATTCTGAAGGGGTACATGTGCAAATGTTCAACATTTTCTGATTGCGATGAGGGGCAAGACACATGTTTCAAGAATCACTTTGATTTTATTTTTATGGTATGAATTGATGGCATGTATTCCAACACAGTTGACTTCAAAATTTTAAGTTGCATCCAAAGATAGAATCACTATAGATTAGGGCCCACTACTATTCAAACATTTTCTCTCTTAATATTTTCTTTATTCCAAAAATTTGGTGCCAATTTTTTTTCTTTAATTTGGAGTAATCTGATCCACTTAAGGGGAAAATTCTCAAACAAGGCTAAGAAAAATATGATTTTTACAAATTCTTTGACGTAGTTTACGTTAAATTTATGAAACCTATTCCCTTAAATCCAAAAATTCAATTTTCATTTACATTGCATTTAAATATGGCGGTACTAAATTTTGAGGATGACAAAATACAGAGATGAATGGTACTGGATCCTTCCTGTGTTGATTCCTATTTGTGGAAATAACTTGAAAGGGATGAGCAAAGTCCATGTTTGGGAATAGAGACAGCACAAGATAGTAAGAATTTAACCTTAAAGGCACTCAGTGATTTGCTAAATCAGAAAATTGGGAAAAAATCAGATTTTTGCATATTTGTAACAAGCATAGGTATCCAAACATACCCTGCAAATGATAAGACCAAAAGCTACTGAATAAGGACAAAATCAGATATTTTAGTCATTACTGTCCGTACGGACACTTACTACAACACGTAATTGAATGCAGAATCAAATTTTTGAACACTGCTGTTTTTCTTACTTTTCTGTCAATTTGTCAGATGGAAAAGATGATTTATGACAATTCTACAGACTTATCCTTTACTTTTATACTATTCCTGAAAAATTTCAAATATTTTGACTTTTGGGTGGATCACTGATATAGTATGTGTCGTCTTAAGTTGAAGGTGACGTCACTGCGACTTTTATGTTACGCACCCATGGATCGCGCGCGATATGCTTGGAATCGGAGCATGATACGCACGCGAATAAAGGCGGTACGATCGAGACGCTAGTGGAAATGCAAAGACGCATAATGATGTCATCTTCAACTTTAGATGAGACAAAGTATAGTGTCTTTAAATGGCCATATCTGCATCAATTTTGGTAA
This sequence comes from Ophioderma brevispina, assembly GCA_023653785.1. Taxonomy (NCBI): domain Eukaryota; kingdom Metazoa; phylum Echinodermata; class Ophiuroidea; order Amphilepidida; family Ophiodermatidae; genus Ophioderma; species Ophioderma brevispina. The sequence goes on along the minus strand of JAMKCH010005219.1, from coordinate 12,172 downwards.
TGTCATTCAATAACATTAAAAAAAAATTATAGTTAAATTATATGGAGCAATTTTAACCAATTTTGATACTAGTCTTCCCCACCAAGATGTTTGTCTTGCCCCTGAGCTTGCTCAGAGCAAGAATAAGGCCCATATGAGATGTGCACAGATTGGAGTCAAATGCTATGTGGGGCATTCTGTCATCCTCACATTCTGAAGGGGTACATGTGCAAATGTTCAACATTTTCTGATTGCGATGAGGGGCAAGACACATGTTTCAAGAATCACTTTGATTTTATTTTTATGGTATGAATTGATGGCATGTATTCCAACACAGTTGACTTCAAAATTTTAAGTTGCATCCAAAGATAGAATCACTATAGATTAGGGCCCACTACTATTCAAACATTTTCTCTCTTAATATTTTCTTTATTCCAAAAATTTGGTGCCAATTTTTTTTCTTTAATTTGGAGTAATCTGATCCACTTAAGGGGAAAATTCTCAAACAAGGCTAAGAAAAATATGATTTTTACAAATTCTTTGACGTAGTTTACGTTAAATTTATGAAACCTATTCCCTTAAATCCAAAAATTCAATTTTCATTTACATTGCATTTAAATATTGTACTATTATTTTTGTATTGGTGGTACACCTGAGTGGATCGGATTACTTCACAAGTAGAATTTCAACATTGTTGAGCTAATAGGATGTAGTTAACATTTACTCTAATGTATGCTGATGGAACGTTTCCCCTATAATTTATTATGGAAATTAAATTATTTACACCAAGTGGTTTATATGATCTTGTTTCAGCCAAGGTTATTGGAATAACAAATTTATTATTGCATTGTTGTAGATTTTTAAACAAGTTGTTTGTACATAGCTGGTATTATTGTAATGTTACACAGTGATAATTTGTCAGCTTTGCCCTTTTAACATTTTTAAAAAACTTGCATGACCTTTGACCTTCATCATTGGCTGTTTAATATTAGTAAATCGCTCTAGATGCTAATTGTTACTAGATGTTACTAGATTGAATTCTGAGATATGCGAAGTTGAGAATGTTGAGTGCCGACCCCTTTGTGTCGTAATAACACATTGAAATTAATAACAAAAATAAGACTGTGTAAAAGAACATTTTGCATATTAATGCATAACATTAAAACTTTTTCTATTAACTTTTAAACATTTTGTAAATTTTCATGCTAATTTTGAAAACTTCTTGCAGCATGTAATATTTTGGCAGGAAAGGGGTAAGGCGTGGATTGAGATTGTGGCGAATTGTGCTTTTCTCGTACACAGAGAGAAAATTGTGCTAATTAAAGGAAACCTTTCTTTGGGAATGTCAAAAGATAATGGGGGAAACAGGTCATTGTATTATTTAGCACAAAGAATCATTTGAAAATGAAACTGATTATGAGGAATAAAGAATATCTTGGAATTAGAAGATTTTGCAATTTGCAGTTGAAAACGAGTAGCAGTAATGCATTGACAAGTTACGTTGTGTCTTTATTTAAATTTGACAATTATAATCTAAAATATTAGATAATTAATTTTTTTTTAATTGTCGTTTGATATGATGAAAGATTAAAAAAATTAAACTGATAGAGCAAATTACAGATGTTTGTGGGAATAATTTTTTTAAGACACGCCATAATTTTGTTAAAATTTAAGAACTGTCACCGGTTCGAATCTTGAATGTTTTGTGGTCTTTGTCCCCTTTTCTTCAGGCCAAGGAACAGCTGATCAAGAAGCAATATCGGGAAGCGTGCAAGCTACAGATGGAGCAGTATAAGGCAATATCATCAAAATAACTCGCGATATTTGCATATCAATCAGCTCATTTGCATGCCATTTGAATAAAGACATTGATTGATTGACATGTCTATGCATTTTTGATGAAGCTTGCTTGTGTGCATTTTGTTTTGAACAAAAACCCGCATAGACAACGTGTTGGCTTTTTTTATTTTCTTTTGAGTTGGTTGATTATTTTGTTTTGTGCATATTAATGAACTAATTTGCATACATCTTACAGGGCTGAAGAAGCAGTGGCTGCACACACACACGTCTGCAAATAATTATTTTAGGCTTTTAAGGAAAGGAAATACCAACAGGAAAAGAAATCAAGGGACAAATTAAGAATGGTATTTTTGCAGAACAGTGATTTCAGCAGTTTCTCAAGGCCCAAGTAGGATGTGGCGCCTTTCATAATAATAGCCATGGAGTAATTAGTGTGGAGGTGGCTGGCACATTTATTGTTAATCATATAATTGTCACCTGTTTTGTGCTCATTACATGAAAATATATAAGCAAAAACATCCAAATTGGTCGTAATATACAAACCTGACGTGGATATATATAATATATCACACCCCTCCCCATGTTTAGATTTTCTTTTGATGCATGTATTTTTGCATTTTGGTTGCATTTTATTTACCGAGTGCATGTGGTACAGCCAGCAACGCCAAGCCCCCGCCACAATGGGTTTTGACTAAACCAGTATATCACATAACCAATCCAATTAGATATAATCCGACTTGACTAATACTGGTTTAGCAAAATGTAGTGGGATTAGTGCATAGAGGGATTAGAGATGGATTAGAGAGGCCTGAGTCTAAATTGCAAGCTGGTGGAATGCTTTGGCTTGCAATAGTTTGATTGGCATTTAGAAGGAAAGGGAATGTTACAAAATAGATACTTTTCAAACTTGATGTACTAACAGAAAACCTGTGATTACAGCTCCTCTGCTATCACTACCTATCAGCGTTATATTCCAATAATTTCACGAGCAATGTTAAGGGGAGTCTCAGGAGAGACCTTGAATTTTATTGAAATCAATTGTTGCACTGATTTCTTTTCCAGATTTTACATGGTTATTTAAATTTTTTAAGAATTTTTGCTGGTGGTTCTTGCCATTATTATTAGTAAATTTTCTGAATGAAATTGTTTTAACAGTGATCGTTATAAAATCTTTTCTTAGTTTCTAGTTTCGCAGTTCGTTTAAGCTCCAATGATGTCCCATTCTGGTGATCCTATTCAAGGATTTCTGTCATATAGAACAAAGTGTTGACATCATGAACCCCAATACCTCATCCGTTACTTTATTTGAACATAATTTTAAAAAGAGAGGTTTTATCATTTAAGGCAAAACAGTGAAATCTACTTTAGTGCCAGTTGGTGGCATTGATTTCAAGTCCCCCTCATCTTAATCCACCTCCAGCCTGGTATAAGCCAATTGATTTCAATAGCAAATGGTCCTGCATATTTAAAGATAACAAACTGGCAGCATGAATCTGTGCCATAAGCAATGCCAGTTGGAGGTGGGTTACTCTTGCGGGCAATACCAGACAATTGTGCATGGGTCTATTTTGGCGGATCCAAGAAGTCGATTGCAAATAATCTAAACAGATTCTCCGCGCCTTTTCCCAATTTCTAACCTGATTTGATTGGTCATTCTTAGGGGTGTATTTTAAATGAGCCATCAGAGACTGGTGAATGTTTAATTTGCATTCAGTGGATATCGGGTCTATTTGTGATTGGTTTACTCAGACGGTTATTTCATGTTTATATCATGTAATGAGACCAAACCAGAGATACCGTACAAAGGTGGTTGACCTTAGGGGTTAAGACATTTGTAGTGGAACACATCCAAAAGGTTCTATATATATAGAGGCAACCGTTACGGATCTCTTTAGAAATTCATCTCTCTCGCCATGTTTTTGGCGACCACAAAGAAAACATGAGTACCAGCATAGAAGCAATGGCTGCCTCCGCTTCTTCCTCCCACATACTGTGGTGCCCAGGCTTTGAGATACCTAATCGTTAGTGATACAATTGATGTATGTGTTAAGGGGTGGCCAGTGTATACTATGCACCCCCTGGATCATTGTGCTCAGATACTCTTTTTTCTCATAATGCCATGCGCGCTTAGTAGGTTGAAAATATTATTCATTAGGCGGTTTTTTAAATCAAGACGACTGACGTGTCCTTTCATTCGTTTGTGGCCATGGGTAGGACAAATTTAACCACCATAGCACCCAACAACATCCACAAAACTGATATTTTGGCGGATTGTTTGGTGTACCGAATTGACATTATGTGTGTATACAAGCACCCAAATTAATAATTCATGCCCGTGCAATATTCAAATGGTCAGCGCCCCGCACGGACGACTGGTTTTGAATGGGCATTCACCCCCTTGGACAATCACACTGGCAAGTATTTGTAGATTGATGCAAGTGTAGGCAATAATTTTCTAATAACTACCCCCTTAAGAAATTGCCTACAGTACTTGTCAATGACTCAATGACTAGTAGGGCTAACAAGTAACTGAAATAATTTACAACAGGATATTTCAAAATACTATTTTACTCTGTAAGATGATAAATTGGATAATTTGCAAATTGATTACTGTGGCAGAGCAGTAGCTTGTACTTACTCCCACATTTTGGAGAGCATGAATGAGCTATTACGTATGTGTTATCACAGAGCTAAACAAAAAAAAATACAGGAAACATTTACTTTGGTTAGAGACCAGCCTGAAACCAGTTAATCCAAATTGCTGATGTGGTTTTGTTCTATGCATTACCAGTATCATACATTTTAAAAAATTTGCAGATTATAGTATAAGGCCAGCTATTGCTGGATATTCCGCATTTTCACTTACAAAAGTTATTTGAGTAACACAAAACTGAGGCTGTATTTCAAAGAACATTTGCAGCTGCTTGAATCTCAAAACTTTGTTGTTGTTGCATTTAAAATTCCAATTCACACATAACTTAGAATTAATAATCATTACATAATCCTTTTAGAACGTGTGATCAATATGGATCCGACGTGTCGATGATTATGTGTGGTACTTTGAAATGTTAATTGTTGTGACAAAAAATTACTCCAGTTTTTAACTTGAAAAACAACTTTGAAATTGGATGTTTGTGACTAAACGTTAATATTTAGTACATGTGGAACTGTCTTTTTATGTGAGAATTTTCATATACAATCTGCAACCAAAGTTTTTCAAATCAAAATTGTATGAGGATTCCAAAAATCATGGGTGTCAATTTTTTAAAATGTGTTCTTGGATGAATTCTAGGGGGGCAAGGTTTACACTGGTTTATACAAGGGGCAAAATATAAAAGGGGGTAAAATTTGTTTAAAGTATACCATCATCTGTTCATTACCTTTCAAGGATTACAGAGTATAGTTTGCCTACCCTTTTGAGTGTTTATTACAAGAGTACAAATGTAAACGGGTTCGAATGTCACACTGGGGTAAAATTTCAGAGTCATCGGTTCTAAACTGGTTCGGACCAAATTGTACAGACGCCGAAAATATAAGGTGCCGCGTTTTTTTTTATTTTGTCAAATGACGTTTTGGATAATAGTAAGAGGCAATATGGCCATGGTCACAGGGTCTATTGGGAGACCACCAGTCATATCTCTAAAAGTCTCACTTTGACAGGTGAAAAACAGAATTTATATATTTTCTTATTTAGTATGACCCAAAGAACGATTTTAAAACCAGTTTTCATCAACAAAATCGGCAGACAAAAATTCTATAAATAATGACCTTGACTTTCTTGAGGCCTATTTGTCTAAAACAATAGGATAGGTTCATAAATATGGCAAATTCATAACCTTTTTAGAAACCTTATAACAGCCGACATACTGTATAATTTTAAAACAATTTAAAACACTTGTATTGTTTTAGCCTGTACAAGTTTTTGCCCCCTTATAAAACCCAAGACACATTTTACAAAATGACACCCATGATTTCAGATTCTCCATGAACTTCTGTAATTGGAAAAACTTGTGTCAAAATTGTATACTGAAAAAAACTAAACCAAAACATCCAGTACATTCCCCATGTACTAATGGCCCCCTGTTTTCTTGTGTAAGGTGAGAATGTCCAGCAGTATTTAGGTGTGACGTGAAGCCTAGTTTCTCTGTAGAGTTTCTGTATGCACTAAACCTACCAACTTGATTGCTAAAGCCCTATTGAATTGAGTGTTTATTTTTTTTGCCACCATTTCTATTTTTTGAGTTCAGCGATCATCATCATGCTGACCCCCAATTTATATGTATTATCCAATTATGGTTCCTTGTTACACTATTAACATTAATGACACACACAGTTTGAGCTCCAATGCTGTTATAGGGACAAACTGCTGGATAATAACTTAAAATATCAACCTCACTTGTTTTTTGTTTTTTTACACCACAAAATGGCTTAAAGATTACTCTGTAGAAGAGATATCAATTTTTCTTTGAGCAAAAAGACAAGATGCATTTGGACCTTGAAAAACTCTTGAAAATTTTACAAATTTAAGCTAAACATGAAAAAATGTACTTTACACATTTGCATTTTGTTTTGTTACAAAAATTCTGAAGGCAAATCATCGGGATGAAAAATCACATTGCAGTTTTAGTTTTGGTCAAAAGTCAAAAATATCTGAAAATAGAATCAAAATTATGTGAGAACACTGGAACTGCTACTCGCATGCACAGTAAAGTCGGTAATTACATTTTGTCTCAGAAATTGTAAGTAGAAGGTTGCTTGTGGTCAGGATTTTATTCAAATTAAATAAGTATGGAATTGTGACATCTGCTGGTTTAAACATCTGTCATATTATTTTTCTCCATATGAGTACTTATGAGTAGCCCTTATCCAAGCTATCTGTTGGTCTGGGAGAAGTCCTAATCAAATGTTTTCTAAGACTGGCTTCAATTTTCTTAAAGTGTAAAGGCAGGCATACTTAACTTACAGATGTGATCAGGGCCAGTGTTCAAGGACCATGGTCCAATCGCTAAATAGCTTCGTCCCCAGAACACCAGATTTTACCGGAGGTGGTTAATATTAAAGGTGCAATGAGAGATTTAAAAAAAAACGTGTCCCCAAAAAATGTGAAAATTCTGATTTTTGTATTGGTGTAAAGCTCTCTATCAAAAATATCTCCATCTGATAGGATTAAGCTGAGAACTGTTTCTTTGGTACAAAAATTGTAAAATAGTTAATTTCCTATAGGAGCAAATATGAAATTCATCTTATGTTTTCTATTGAATGCGCACGTTTACCACAAATTAGCATAGGTTCTCTGTGTATTTTTAAAGTGGGGGTCTACGATAAATATCCGACATTGTTTAGAACCTCAAACTTTCTGGTATCAAAGATTTGATTTCATTGATTCATTATTTGCTGCTGTAGTATTTCCTTTCCTGAATTCATATTCACTTGTTTCTAGGAATTTCTTATTCACAAGTGACTAGCTTGTGAAGATGACTGCAGCCTTAATTTAAAGGTGGTGGTTCCGATTTATGTGTATTGTGTTCTCTACTTGATATGAGAGCCTGGCACTTGCACATACACCCCATCAAGTACCGTGGGAAACAAACTTGCGGTTTTGATGGTAGACGCAATAATGCATGTTGCAAAGCCCTATTCAATACTGTGCTAAAAAAGTGGTTAACCACTAAAACGGCAGTTTTTTGTTTATATCTTGGGAATGAAATGGATTCGAGGGCTCAAATTTCAGGACGACAATGAGATAAATACGGCCTTTCATCTGATATCAAAATCGATACTACTTCCGGGTAAATCAGGGGGGGCCCAAAGACGATCGGAACACGCCCCTTTAAGGGAACAAACCAAAGGATCGATGAAGTCTTACAAATGCAACTAGACTAATTACAAGGTTGACTCCTCCCTCCCTACAAATTTAACAAAATTAAAGGTTAACCCCTTCTAACATAACCGGAAATAAGACAAAATAACATTGATGTTCTTGCATAGTTAACATTTCAACTCCCATCCCTTAGCAAAACCAGTTTATAGGACTTCATCAAACTTTTAGTTAGTTTCATCACATGGGCACAGTCAAAGTGCCTCAAATGCTCAGACCAAGCAACACAAGGATGACTTAAATTTCATAACTAAGCAATGCACATGACTGAAATCAATATGAACACCCCAGTATGGCATACCTTCTTAGCCTTAAAAATACTGTGATCACTGCGTCATTAGATTACCTCACTGTAAGCCGAACAAAAGCCATTTTGCACACACACACACACACAACCTTATTTATTCAACCCCATACAACAATTGTGGTATTATGCAGATTAATCGCACTCAATTGGTATGATTAAAAACAACCTGTTGACAATTCGTGGGCCTGTTATGCAGCATTGGAGTCCTAGCTTATCAGGGGTGGTTTCCAAAATGACCATTGGGGTATAAGGGTGTATTATGTATTCAGTTGACTAACAGTATACTTGCCTTGACCATGGTTTTTGTGATCACTTTCTGTGACTCCCAACATGGAATAAGGTTATAAATGTGTTGAAATAAATTGGAGGATACTGCCTTTTGTCTTAGTTTAATTTGCATTATTATCAATTTGACAGAGGGGAGTAGACAACTTTAATTTCCCAACACATGATATCCTTTTTGCATGTGGGTTTATAAAAAAAGTTAAATAAAATCTGTGGTAAATGAAAGTGTACTCCTATATGACAGGAGATGCAGACTCTCTTGATGTTTAGGGATGAATACCATCAGAATAAGGGCAGTAATGGAAAGGGTTTAATGCCTGTTAGTCTGGCACCCATATTTATACATCCGACAAGTATGATGCCCATATTCATGCAGTCTTGCATATCTGACAGCCATATTTGTGTGTGAGACTTACAGGAGTTCAGCTCACAGGATAGTGACTAGACATTCAAGAAATCAACTTGTAGCAGATTGTCATCAATCTGTTGCAGTTCTTGAAAAAAGATATTTCAAAATATTGTGTGTGTGTGAATAAGATTAACATGGGCCATTGAAGCATTTAATTATGCATTTTGAGACCACCTAATTGCACAGAATTTGTTGAGGGACATTAATTTTCTGTTGACCCTTAATGTCACCAAGTACAATATTACTAAATCCCCAATATTTTTACAGGTCTTCACAAAAGTGAAGATAATGATCCCATTATTGTATGTATTCTAATACTCATCTTGATGACTGATTAACATAGAATATGATATGCAATCCCTTACAGATGTTAACACTACTTGTTAACTTACAACCAGTCTTATCTTGGTATGTTCTCATCCACAGGCCAAGGAGCAGTCAATTAAGAGACAGTACCGAGATGCCTGCAAGACTCAGATGAAGCAATACAAGGCCCTTCAAGGTCAGATGCTGCAGACTACGCCTAGGGAGAAGCACAAGACAGTCATCAAGAAGCTGAGGGAGGAGAAGATGAGGAAGATGGCCACACTGGGAGAGCAGTACAGACGAAAGCAATTCCAGGAAATGATTGAGTCACATCAGTCGCAGTAAAAATGCTTGAGTCACAATCAGGGAGTCAAAATGCTTGAGTCACAATCAGTGAGTCAAAATGCTGAGTCACAATCAGTGAGTCAAAATGCTGAGTCACAATCAGTGGTCAAATGCTTGAGTTCACAATCAGTGAGCAAACTGCTTGAGTCAAAAATCAGTGAGTCAAAAGGCTGAGTCACAATTCAGTGAGTCACAAAATGCTTGAGTAACAATCAGCTGAGTCAAAATGCTTGAGTAACAATCAGTCGCAGTAAAAATGCTTGAGTCACAATCAGTGAGTCAAAATGCTTGAGTCACAATCAGTGAGTCAAAATTGCGTGAGTCACAATCAGTGAGTCAGAAATGCTGAGTCATCAATCAGTCGCAGTAAAAATGCTTGAGTCACAATCAGTGAAGTCAACATGATGGGAGTCACAATCAGTGAGTCAAAATGCTTGGTCACAATCAGTGAGTCAAAATGGCGTTGAGTCACAATCAGTGAGTCAAAATGCTTGAGTCCACAATGAGTAGTCAAGAATGCTTGGTACAATGAGTGAGTCAAAATGCTTGAGTCGCAATGCGTGAGTCAACATGCTTGAGTCACAATCAGTGAGTCAAAATGCTTGAGTCGCAATCAGTGAGTCAAAAGCTTGAGTCGCATCAGTGTAGTCAAAATGCTTGAGTAGCAATCAGTGGAGTCAAAAACACATTGATGAAAGGATGGAATGGAGTAGAAGTAGCAATCCATAAGGGTGGGGACTGAGGAGATGTGTAGGAGGAATTATCACGCTAGTGATGAAAAAGATAAGGAAGATGAACATGCTGGAATCAAAATGGCTTACAGAATTAGCTTCAGTGACAAGCAGTAAAGGAAGACTGATTATTGTTTAGATTCGGTTTTAGGGTTTTTTGAGGTTTTGATAGAATTTTTGATGAAATCAGTTGTAGACCAAACAAAATGTGACAGTGATCCTAAAAATCTAGGAGCCCACAATGGTCCCAGTCTAACTTATGTATCCTGGTAAATTTGAACGTAAAAGGGAGAATTATAGGGACCTTTTAAAAAGAGACGTACTAAGAATAACTTATTATACAAATATACGCTATTAAAAATAATTATTGAAACCAAATAATTGAGTGGTTTCATGGAAAAAAACAGATTTATTCTAACCAAAAAATGGATTAATTTCCTGTGAAATTCGCAACAGTGTATACGGACATGATATGTGGATGTGATATGGACGGCACAGTGCGTCATACACCTTCACACTTGACGCTGTCAAATGTGAATTTCCTATGGCGTATGACGTAAATTGCTGGCCTTATCGCATAATAAAGTGTTACACTGTGCCAATTTTAAATAACGCATGGTAGGACTAGTGGTTGTAATTCATCGTTATGTAAATATATTATGTCAGTTTTTTTTTCGAGTTGAATGATGAAACCCATCGATATGTGGTCAATAGAGTATGTTGTATAATATTATAGTTTGTCGTACGGTTCTCCTTTTAAGGAGGATTTTTTATGACATGCACCAATGAGTGCATCCATCTCCCAAATTCAAAACATGAAGCAATCAAGTTGTTGTGATTGAGTTTGTGTGTTGACGTGTTTGATGCGCTGTGTCAATTGAAAAACGATTGGGGTGAACAAAACACCGTGCTACTGCTCCTCAAGCCAGGTTGTGATTGGTAGGTTGTGGTCTTGTTTTCTGCATGTGTAATTTCTGAAATGGAAAAGATTCCAAAGAGTGGCTGGAAAGGTCTATACTCAAGGTGTAACATTGTGGTAGTTCACTGACCAAAATGTCACTGAATTGCGATTAAAGGTCCGTTGTCCGATCGCTAATAGCCTTGTCTCCATCAGAAGAAAGCTACCTATTTTTCTCATGTATATGCCCTGTGAAATCCTAGGGAGTAAAGGTAGTTTGCGTTTGATGTTATGTGCAAAGATGCCACCCCCATTTTGGTTGACCAATATGAATTTTTACCGTACCATAATGAGGATTACAAAATCATTTGTAGCTCTCACTTCAAAAACGGGCTTGTAATACTCGGCACAAAACTATACCGATGGGTTTTGGGTGAAGGCCACTCTAGCAAGATGAAAAATTTTCGACTTATATCGGGTCATCCCTTTAATAATAATGCAACATGTGAAAAAAAAATTTTTTTCTGTTTTGTAGTTAAAACTTGATGAGTCACAAGAAAGGAGTGCAAGGAGCTAGAGGAGAAGTTACGGCAGGAAATGGAGCTTCTTCTGCATACCAAAGCAAGACGCGGCTTCATCTTGAGGGGGCCAGCAGACAGGGAAAAGAAAGACATGGAGCGAGAGAGGTAATACGCCGGGCTAGACTCGAACAAAAGGTAACTTTAAACTTACGCAGATCATTTTTTCCATCCTTATCCAACCACTCAAAAATTAGAAGAGTTTGGTAAATTTGTTTCAAAACTGAAGGAATCCTCTTTAGCAACATATTTTTTTATCTGACTTCAGAACCGCCTCCCACAATTTTAGTGTCTTGCACTATGATCCTTTGTCACCACGTTGGGGTGGGTCACAATATGTGATGTGATTAATTATCCAATATCGACAAGTTTTGAAACGTCTACTTTGGACTTAATCTAGTATGGCAAGCAGAGCTTGTGATGATAAGTAGAAGTTGTGGATTTTGGTTTCTTCAAGTCATTTCATATGAAATAAAGGTTTCACAGGTTTACAGTGTGTACTCGCCTCCCTCGGTGTGTGCGTGTTTGGGGCTGTGGTATCATTATATTATGGTGGATATCGCCCGTTCATTTCCTGCCTGACCGTATTGTTTTACCCAGGAATTCACCATTACCATCTCTTACCCCGACATGTGTGTGTAGTTTAATTTAAAATC